>JBBPPQ010000222.1:0-20542 GCA_038092035.1 Leccinum disarticulatum
CTGCTGCTGGTGTTGGTGCTGCATGTTCGAGTCCTCCGCAGGAAGTAACATGGGAGGGTGTAGGTAAGTGGCGAAGAAGTTATCTTCGTCCTGCGGAAGCATCGGGGGATGGAAAAAATCCATTGGTTCATCTTCCGCTGGAAGCATAGGAGGGTGAACCAGCTGAGGGGACCGATCGGCGGGGAGCGTCGGAGGGTGCCAGAACGCGTTGCCGGAGCCACGGAAGACGCTGTACGAGGGGGAAAAAAAAGGAAAATCCATCGAAGAACGGCGAGAATGAGACGCGGTGGAAGAATGGCCCGAGTACGAGTCCGCGTAGTAGGAGGAAAACGAGACAGCAGAAGACCACGACATCGAGTCGTCGTCATCATTGCCTTCTGTGTATGCAAATGCAGAGGATGCGAGGCGTTGCATAAGCTTGAGACGTCGTCCTTGTTCTTTTTGTGATTTGTTTTGTCGGCGGTCTTCTCGTCGTGTCGCCCGGTATGATTTTTTATTGATGCCTTGAAACCTGATCTCGTGTCACCGGCCCCTCTTCTTTGTGTTCTCTCTCTCCTTACCAGAACTCATCGGTCTACGACCCCTATCAGCGCTTGGCCTTCGATGTGGCTCGTCATCATCAGCCTGCAGTGTGGCGATCGCAGGTGGAGACGGTGGCTCCCGCTGCGAATTCTCGGCAGAACGGGAAGGATGGGAAGGGGAAGGTGCGAGGGACGATGATGACGTGGGTCGGCGTTCGCGATCGCGTCTTTCCTTGTTGGAAATGAACGACAGCATCTGGGTCGCATGTCCGATGGAGAGCTGGGTTCCACCCGATCCGATCCCTACGGTCACGGGCATCGTGTCCGTTCGAGACACTCGGTTCCCATGCGCAGCGATCGAGTGTGTGTGGGCCAAGGAGGAGGGTGGTTGCTGCTGCTGGCCCATGTGGGACTGGGACGCTTGGTTCTGAGATTGTATCGTCCCTCGTCGTTCGACGCGCTTCATCTTCTTTCTACAGCAGTCACACACGGTGCCCGGTCCCTCGGGGCCGGGACCCCATTTTTCGACGCACTTGCCCTCCTTGTAGCGGCCTGCCAAGCCGCACTGGCGACATATGCGCTGACCTTGAGCGTTGGTGGGAGGATAGGGTACGTGGGGGTGGTGAGGGACGCCAGCAGGGGTCGAGGCGGTCGCGGACTGAGGAGGGGCAGCGGTGGTCAGAGTGGGTGGGGGGGCGGCGCAGTCGTTGTTAAGGGTGGTGCAGGGAGGCCTGCTGATCCGTTGGGCACTTTTTTCGACGACGACGTCAGCGGGCAGGATGACATCAATAAACATAAGTACGTACTGATGCTCGTGGTGGAACCGGTTTTGCCCTTCTTGATGGGTGCGCCCGTGACGGGGGGCGTAAATTTGTGTGTCTGGTAGGTTCGTTGTTTGCCAGGGGGGTCGAGTGGACCTGTAGTAGATCCGGAGATAGGACCAACGACGGAGCGTTGGGTGTGGGTCACCGGTGCGTGATTTGAGTGTTGGTGGTGTGCGATCACGGTGCGCGGGGACTGTGGTTCGGTGCGGGGACGGGGATCTTCAGTCGATGCCTCGATGAGCATCTCGTCGATGGAGAGGGAGCGCTGAGAAGAACGGGAAGAGGATCGGGAGTTTGGGTGTGCGTTGGAGTGATGGGGCGGGGCGAGGGAAGACTGTACGGGGGGATGGGGGGAGGAGAGATGGTGGCGATGGTGACCGTGGGCGACGTCGAGACCGCGGGGATGGGACTAGGGACGAAGTCATGTGTGAGATCTACGTCGTCGTCCTCACTACCTGCTGGGCAGAGAGGACCGGGGGGTGAGGGGAAAGGGTGAGGGTGAGGGTGGGGTGGTGGGAGGGGCAGACGTCGTCGTCGTCATTGCCTGCTGGGCAGAGAATTGGACGGAGGGATGGGAGAGGGAAGGATGAGAGGCGGGGGCAGACGACAACGTCGAGTCGTCATTGTCGCGTTGTCGTCGTCAGTCGCCGTCGAGTAGAGTCATTGTTGCGCTCTTGGTGTCGTTTGTCGTTAACGTTGTCGTCTTGTAACTGCCGTCTTATTGCCCTCGTGGTGTGGGAGCGAGAGAACGGCTGAGGGTGGATGGGTGAACAGGTTACAGCAACGCAGGCGGTACTATGCAGGGCCCATCTGTCTTTGGTTTTGAGTCGTCGTTGACGGTTGTTAAGTTTGAGAGCGTCGCAGCCTGCCTTGTCGCCGCCATGCTACTATCTGATCGTCGTCTGTCGTGATGTGACACGCCGTTGTATCATTGTCGCTAGGTTCCGTGTGGACGAAGGAGAGGGCTGAGAGAAGTAAAGCTTCATTTCTCAAGTTTTTCGCCAACTTAGTCCCTGCTGTTCGTAATACATCGCGTTCGCGCTCCTGCAAGCGTTCAACGTTCAACGTTCAGCGACGTACTGTACGATCACTTCGACACGGTGAGTACCGTAGGCGACCCTCAAATTTAATCAATCTAACTCGAACAGCTCCTCGAAGAAACACGGTTTTCCTCTGGACATCCTCTCACGACATCTCCGAATGGGCTACATGACATGAACCTCCCTCTCCTTCCCTCCTGTCCAAGCTTTTGGTGTCGCTCCCGACTCGGACAGCCACCCCGTCTGGCCCAAATTGATCTGGTGTGCGGAGACGGCTTGGAATCGTTGATGACCATTGAAAACACTGCCTCGGTGTCCACTGGCGCCTTTGCATCTGGATGATGAAGAAGATCATGGTCAACGTCCGATCGTAGCTGAGAAGAACGAGCGGAGCACGTCCAAGTTACCGAATTGATTTTGAACGGCGGAAAGTAGCTCGCGTCGACGACGTGGGTCGCTGCGAAAAGTAAAATGAAGTGGTGTTGAGTGGGACGGCCCGGGGGCACCGCAAGAAAAATAAAAATAAAAAAAGACGGGACGTACCAGGCCATTGAAGGAAGAAGCTATTGTTGAGGTTAGCGTATTTGAACGTGATGGCTCGGTCTCGGGACCGAACAGTGTTGAGAACAAGGTGCGCAACCGTCTTGCACTTGTCCTCAATCTCTGGCGGGTCGTGTGAGCGTATAAGGTGCGTGCAAAAGAGGAGATTCACCGCGATATTCCTGGTTCAGGCAGTCGGTTGGTCTCGATGCGTATGTCGCCGAGGACGGGAGTAGTGGCATGATAAGCGTGAACGAACGAGTCGGATCCAGGTTTTGCTGTGATAGCGATGAGGGAAGTCAGGTAGAAAACAAATCCAGGAAGGCGGAGTCGACCAGTGAGGATAGAAAGAGGGGGCAGGTCATACAGTCGCTCGTACAACTGAACGGCGAGCAAGGGGTCAGGCAAGGACGATTGCAAGGCCATGGTCATCCCGTCCATCTCGGCGCTCTCGATCTGCTGCGGAACGTGAGGGGGCTCAATCTGGTGGTAGACAGAGAGGTCGGAAGGAAGGTAGCTATTGGCACTACTACTCGAGTCTCCAGCCCGAGTCCAGGATAGAAGTGTGACATCCTCCGACTAGGTCAAGATGTACTCCAGAAGACGACGGACCGTGACTGCTCGCGTGCCCTCGCCATATATGACCGGGAGTGAGACATCAAAGATACCGAACAGACAGTATGTGATACCTTCCTTCCGCATTGTTTGGCGCTTCGAAGCGAGGAAGAGCTTCTCGCGCACCCTCGTCAGTCCCGGCTGAAGTGATGCGAGTGCCTCAGTAGCAAACTCGGTTGCTTGTTCCATATCTGCGGTGATTCCTTGTGGTCGAATATCTCCAGACCGAGGTATGGCTTCCAATCTTCTTAGAATAATCACTTGTATAGTAGCAGGTAGTAATAGGCCACATTGCATTCGCGAAACATATTTCTAATTTGTGCCCGAGGTAGTCTCGTGGTTACGAACCGCATTTCTAAAGATGTGAGATGGCAATGCCTTTCTTTTCTCCATCGTGCCAGCAACCGGGACTCGAGCAGCAACACTGCGCGCAATTGTTTAATAGTTTGCACGCACATGTGCTCGAGGAGTACATACCATCCGTTTCTGTAGACTTGTTCCAAAAGCTTGTCGAGCAGGTGATATTCAGCGGTTTCTTCCGCGAAGTCATCAAGAGATGCCAAGTGACTGTCATAGATAGGGAAGTAATCTTCTTCGGTGAAATGAATTAAAGCGCGTGTGCCATTGGCCCAGTCATCAATTGCACAGTGGATCTAGAGCGATCATATCAGAAAGGTGTCTGTTTTATCGAGAATACTTACCGCTGCCGCCACAAGCGCGAGGCCGACTCGAGGAAAAGGTCGGTAATACTTGGCCCACTTAACGCCTTCGTCGCTCTTGGACTTGAACAAAACTTCATTGATTACTCGCTGAATTACCGGGCTTTCGTATGCATCAGGAAACATGCAAAAATTCTGACATGTCTGGAAGTATCTTAAATGTCTGAAATCATATTAATAAGAACAATCAGTCACTCAGTCACTCAGAATTTATCTTATTTCAGTTATGTCTACTTCTGAAATAAGGCAATTAGTCTGCCAGTCCATTAGTTGACTGATTCTTCAGCTCATTAACTATTCAGAAGCTTCTTCCATCAGACAACCAGTTATTCAGTCAGCTAAGATATGCGGTCTATCAGACAATCAGTTGTACAGTATATCTAGTTCATTGATGTTTCAGTTCAATGTACAGCAAGTTATATCAGCCAACTAAGAAGTCTGGTTTGTTAGACAATCAGTTGAACAGTTATTCAGTTTCTTCATCTTTCAGATCACCATGTGGCCAGTTGCTTCAGTCCTCTGACAAGTACTATATGTCAGACAATAATTTGCCCAGTCCACTAGTTCATTAGAGACACAGCTTGTCATTTATGTAGACATGCAGACCACAAGTTATACAGTACTATAGTCTAGCCAGCAGCTTAGCCATCTCAGTTCACTCAGTTCACTCAGTTCACTCAGTTCACTCAGTTGTTGCAAAACCTGCATTATATAGCAACTATCTACCCCTCTTTACTCAGTATCCTCCTCAACACATTGAGCTCGAGCTGAGGATTGTCCACTTTTGGACTTAATGGATTGGGGAGCCTTTACCTGATAGACCCCAACATACTCCTTGGCTCCTTCTAGGATTTTCCCCCACTTCCTCTCTGTAATCCGATCCACTGAATCCATCACCTCATTAGTGGCATGGCTCCACATAGTGCCTGAGAACTTCTTCTCTCCCTTGGGGGGAAGAACAAAGTGTCCGGATGACCAGTGACGAAAGGCCCTTTCAACCTATGACATGATCAGTGAAGAAGACTGGAAGTAGGGATAAACATACGGCAACAGTTGCCAACCCCAGAGCACCACAAGGAAATTTTCCCTTGGTAATTTGCTTACATGTCTCAGGAAGCATATGAATTGCTTCTAAGTGATGGGCTACCGTATCCAGGATGCATTCATGGAGAAATGCACCTTTCCCGACCTGTGAATTCAATCAGAAGAGAAGATAGCTATGTTGAATCACATACTGGCTTCATAGGATTAGTATCATCCACATCCTTCCACATATACGGAAAGATTGGGACGAGCTTCATACCCTTCTTACCATGCTGATCCACGTACTCGAGTGGATCCGGGACAGCCCATTTGACATAGCTGGCACGAGCCTCTGCAGTTTCGAACTCCTCGTAACGATCAAAAAATGCTGATACAGCCTTCTCCGCCCGACTGGCAAAACCCTTTCGCCACTCGTAAGTCCGTTGCTTTGTCTAACACGCATCAATAGATGGTTATAGATGGTTCGGTAGACAATTCACGCGTACCAGAAAAAAGACGGGATCATCTTTTCGTGCAACGGTCCAATCACGATGTTTCGGGAACATTTTCGACCACAGCGTCTGTGCGCTGTCAAGTTCATCAGCAATGCACCAGGGATCACCGAGAGTGGAAACAAAATCATGCCAGAGGGGTAAATATCCCTCCCTCCAAACCTGTGCGGTCCGTGGATATCCAGGGATATCCTCATTGCGGAACTTACGCGCCTTCATTCTCTTACGTTGACCTTGACGCGCGTCGGCACCAGCTTCGTCTAACTCTGTCTCTTCATCATCACCGTCCTCATTATTTTCGTCAGCCAGCGCAGCGCGCACAGGTGGCTTTGCAGGTTTCACAGATTTTGTAACCTTGAGGGTTTTCGGGCGCGGAACGGACGTGAGGACAGCCTGGGGTTGGGGCTATTTATTTTCCGTAGTTAGTAGTGAGTACTCGATCACGTATATTTATATTTAATCCTACCCGGATAACCCCAGACGACGCCTTGAAAGCGTTCGAGGGTAAGTTGGATTTCTTCGGCTGGGCACTATGCTGATCACGGCGAGGTTGGCGCTCGGCAGCGTCCATCTTGCTCGAGTTCTCACTCGAGTTCTCCTCAGTGTCCATTCCTTCGTCTCCGTGATTACCATGCTATTTATTATTCCATAGTTAGTAGTGAGTAGTCGATCCCGTAAATCAATCCTACCCGGATGACCCCAGACGACGCCTTGAAAGCGTTCGAGGGTAAGTTGGATTTCTTCGGCTGGGCACTATGATGCCGATCGCGGCGAGGTTGGCGCTCGGCGGCGTCCATCTTGCTCGAGTTCTCATCCTCAGTGTCCGTTCCTTTGTCTTCGTGATTACCACCGTTGCCTTCTCGATGCTCACCGTCCCTAGTTGATTCTCTTTCCCCGTCCTTGCGCTTGCCCCGAGACACATTGCATCCCCGCTTGGAGGGCGGGTTCATTTTTCGCGGGTGCTCAACCTGGTGGGCTTGGTTGACCGTGCTTGAGCGCCCGACACCACTCTGCGTCGATCGCCGAACGACAACAGCAGTGCGCTCGCGTTGCAAGTGGGTGGTGCTAGCGGGAGCGTCCTGGACGCCAGCGTTCACATCCACGCCGTCTTCGAGTCGACCGACCTTGCGGGTGGGGAAGGCTGTAGATAAATATTTGTTAGCGTCTATGTATTACAGAACAGTTCTTGCTTACCTGGCGCTGACTTGCCCTTGCCCTTGCCGTTGCCGTTGCCCTTGCGGTCGGTAGTGTTCGCGGGAGCGTCCTCGATGTCATCGTTCACGTCCACGTCATCTTCGAACCGACCGTTATCTTCCGTGTTCTGTCTGACCTCAAGTCCAAGTCGGCCGGCGTCGGCGTCGTCTTTGCCGTAGTCGGTAGCGCCCCCGTCTTCAGTGTCTTCGATCCCACCGTAATCGTTGAAGGTAAAGGCTGTGTGGATGGGAATGTTTAGCACCTATGTATTAGTGGACAGTACAGTACGTACCTGGGTACGACTTTGCGTTACGTTGCGACGCCGGACTGCGAGTTCGTGAGACGGTGACCGAACCTGTCAATGACGATTGTTTGGGCTGCGAGTTCGCGTGAAGAAGTCCACGACTTACCTGCGCCCCCCATATCCTTGTTCTGTTCGACCTCAGGGAGTCCTTCCCCACGAGTAGTCCCGTCGTTGAAAGAGAGAGAGCGAGAGGACTCGCGAGCCGATGTCTTCGAGCGATTGGGAACGTTCTGGCTGGCGACATCTCGCCAGTTTGGGATGGTGCCGGAAACGACAGGTTGTGACGTGGACGTGAGTTGTGAAGTGAAAGGGATGGTCCGCTTTTTAGACGGCGGTCTGCGATGGTAAGTTGGTCTTCGGATGAGATCCATAGAAAGCTGTGCAAATACCTAGGCGGTGAGTCACAGGGGTTTCCTTTTTCGCTCGCCTTGCGTTTGGTGCGTGTAGCGCTTACGGTCTCGCCCACGTCGCTCTCTTCCTCGTCGACATCCATCCGTTCGTCGTCCTGCTTCTTCGCCGACTGTCGATCGTCAAGCTCGCTCGTAACCGCAACTCGCTCTTTGCGGCCCATTCCGGCCCTTCTCGCCTTATCTACTCGGTCGACTGCTTTCCTTCGTTCGTCCACTGTCCGTCTCACGTCAGCCCAGACGATTGGCCCGTCTCTGCGTTTATTTGAGGTAGGGCCTTCGTCGTCATTGACATCCCTTTCAGGAACTGAAGCACGATCAGATCTATCGCTTCCTTCAAGTTCGGTGCGAGCCGTGCGACTGTTCTCTGGCAACACAGTTAAGGGAACCAAACACGATTGGAATACTTTGGGTACGTACTGGATGGATTATTGTCGTTGATTTGCCTCTCCATCTCCGCTCTCGTAGCTGAAAGTGTACGAGCCTTCTTTGTCACCACTGGACACGACGGTTTGCTCGCATCGCTCGCGTTGCGCGCATCTTCGGTAAGCAGTCTCTTCTCAAATGCGGCTACTTTATCAATGATAGCTTCCCGGACAGAGTCTGCAACCTCAAGTGTCGACTTGCCATTTGACCTGGACTCATCTCGTGCTTGGGAACGAGGTTCGGAAGTAAGATCCGGGGCACCTGGGTGAGCCTTCTTGTTCTGTATGCGGGTAGTAACGGGCATTGTCTAATGTCCCAAGGGACTTAGACCTAGCCGAAGAAGACAAAAATTGGAGCTGTGGGCAGTGAAAACAACGAGTCGGAGTGAAATCACCGTACCGGTAAATAGTTCAATTTAAATGTCGTGCGCTACAAAGTCCCGAAGCTCACTCCGCGTTGACGTGTACAGCCACAAATCACATCTCGTGCTTGGGAACAAGGTGAAGTAAGATCCCGGGCACCTGGGTGAGCCTTCTTATTTTGTATGCGGGTAGTAATGGGCATTGTCTAATTCCCAAGGGACTTAAACATAGCCGAAGAAGACAATACTTGGAGCTGTGGGCAGTGAAAACAACCATCGAGTCGGAGTGAAATCACTGGTAAATAGTTCAATTCAAATGTCGTGCGCTACAAAGTCCTGAAGCTCACTCCGCGTTGACGTGTACAGCCACAAATCAACTACGCTCGCTACGTGACAAAGTGTTTTGAGTGCAAAATGGCACCAATGCACAAACCAAGAAAGTTCTATTGTGTAAACCCAAAGACAGATGCATGTCGGCGGGGTTTCCGGTCAACTAGTGGTTTCGTCCGACACAAAAACATAGTTCATGCTGGTGGTGAGCCACGGACTCGTATGCGGCAATATCCGTACACTGGCATTCCAAATCCGGACGAGCAGCCTGAGGATGGTGCCTATCAAATTGATGATGCTAGGACTAGTGGTGAAGAGTTAGAGGAACCTGACATCCCAGAGGGTCCATATTATGTCAATCATCCGGTTCTTGATGGTATGTATGAATGAATTTAGCTTGATATACAATATTATAAACTTAAAGGCTTATTGATTGAATTTTTCTTGTCATCAATAGGTACACCCTGTGATATCAATGGTGATGACCTTCCCCAAGGTTCCCCCCCTCCACCCAGGCCAAAACCTGATAACCCTTGGCACCCTTTCCAAAATCGTCCACAGTTTCAAATGGCTGATCTGGCTTTCCGCAAGACTCAAATGTCTGCTAGTGCCATAGATGATCTGATGGACGTTTTTGCTGCATGGGCTGAGAAAGCTCCACCCTTTGCCAATACACAGGATCTACATCAGACCATTGATGCTATCAAAGCAGGAGATGCTCCCTGGACCAGCTTTAGTGTGCAACACACTGATGCACAACTTGGTGCACCTGATGGGTTAGATCTTCCTTCATGGAAGCAGGCTGAATATGAGGTGGTTTTCCGTGACCCAAAGACTATCCTTCAAAATCAGATTTCAAATCCAGCTTTCAATGGCTTCTTTGACTACAGTCCTCGTTTGGTCTTTGGAGACAATCATGAGCGTGTATGGAGTGACTTCATGACAGGAAACTGGGCATGGAAGCAATGTGTCTGTATTTTTTCATATGCTCTTTCTTATGTTTGGGACTTATAAATGTGGGATTTTAGAATGAGCTTGCCAATGATCCTGGAAATCATGGAGGAATGTTCGTTCCTATCATTCTAGGAAGTGACAAGACCACTGTCTCAGTGGCTACTGGGAATAATGAATATTACCCAATCTACATCTCAACTGGCAATGTTCATGGTAATATGCGACGTTCACATGGAGAAGCTGTGAGTTTGCTAGGATTCTTGTCAATTCCAAAAAGTGAGTGGATCATAAGTACTAGTTTCCCCAATCATCATGCACTAATGTATACTAACTTATGATATCAAGCTAACAAGGAACATCAAAACAGTCTTGAATTTCGCAAATTTCGCCGACACCTCTTTCACACATCTTTGACTGCAATCTTTGACACTATACGCCCAGCAATGTTGAAGCCAGAGGTTACCATGTGTTCTGATGGCCACTACCGACGTGCCATTTATGGGTTTGGCCCATATATTGCTGATTATCCTGAGCAGTGTTGGCTATGCTGTATTGTTCAAGGATGGTGTCCAAAGTATGTTTCCAAATACAACTACTTCATACTATCATTTCTGATATTAATGGATTTCATATCAAGATGTACAGCTCATAGATCCAATCTAGATGGAAGTGACAATGCTGGTCCTCGAACTCACACTCACACTCAGCTTTTGATGGAGTCTTTTGTATCCAAAGTACTATGGGAATCTTATGGCATAGTTGATGACATCTTGGTATGTATATTTGTATTTGTGATATGAGAATTGAAACTGATTTATTTTGTGTAGCCATTTACAGCATCTTTTCCAAGAGCTAACATCCATGAGCTTATTGCTCCTGATTTATTGCATCAAATCATCAAAGGGACTTTTAAGGATCATATCGTGTCTTGGGTGGAATGTTACTTGAAAGAAACCTATGGTACAAGGCGTGCAAAAGCAATTTGGGATGATATTGATCGTCGGTAAGTATCATTATGATATATCTGCACTTATACATTTAACTGTTTTCATCAGAATTGCTGTGGTTCCTCCATTTCCAGGGTTGCGCCGCTTTCCTGAGGGTCGTGGATTCAAGCAATGGACAGGAAATGATTCAAAGGCTTTGATGAAGGTAATACCATGATGATAATATTATGGCTGGTATACTTATTGTATGACAGGTTTTTCTCCCAGCAGTTGCAGGTTATCTACCTGATCAAATGATACAAGCCATCTCAGCTTTCATGGACTTCTGTTATTTGGTCAGACGCTCATCACTCACTGAGGCAGACTTAGTTGCTATCGACAAGGCAGCTGAGCGCTTTCAGGACAAGCGTACCATCTTTGAAGAGACTGGTGTCTGCCCCAATGGCATCTCTATTCCTCGTATTCATTCCATTCAACACTACCGGAGACTCATCCAGGAGTTTGGAGCACCAAATGGCCTTTGCTCATCAATAACAGAGTCCAAGCACATTAGGGCAGTTAAGGATCCATGGAGGAAATCAAACAAACACCAACCACTTCTTCAAATGCTTCTCACCAATCAGCGTCTTGACAAACTTGGACAATTCCGTGCTGATCGCTGTGCTGATGGCCTTCTCGACACTCCTTTGGTACCAGCAGGCACTGAAGTTGAAGCTATGCCAACTCAGGATTTAGATGATGAAGACTCAGAGGTACATCTTAGAGATGATTCAACTCTGAATGAGGTTGAAGAAGATCATGGTGTAAGAAGTGATGCAGTGGTTCAGCTTGCCAAAACTCCTTGTAAATAGAAAATGCATTCAAAACATAAATAAAGCTAACTTCTCTTTTTTTCACAGCACCTCGACGTCATAGAACTCTCCAAGAAATTGGCACCACCATAGAGGTCCCCACATTATCAGAACTTGTGGCACACTTCCTCTATGATCAGCTACATCCAGATGCTGTAGTAAAGGGTGCTGATGTTGATCTTTCACTTTGCCCTCAGTTTGGTAGGGGTAAAGTCTACACTTATCACTCAGCTGTTGCAACATTCCATGCACCTAGTGATATTTGTGGAGCATCTGGCATGCAGCGTTTCACCATACGGTCAACATCATCCTGGCGCAATGGTCCTGCTCGGCATGATTGTATTTTTGCTGAGAAAGATCCAGAATTACCAGGATTTCAGGGTTTGTATGTTGCTCAAGTGATCCTATTTTTCTCCTTTTCATATAGGAATGTTGACTATCCATGTGCTCTTGTGCGCTGGTTTGATACCATTGGTCATCAACCCTGTACAAACACTGGCATGTGGATGGTTGAGCCAGAGTTTGACATCAATGGTGATCGTAATATCTCAGTGATTCATTTGGATAGTGTTATGAGACCAGCACACTTGATTCCAGTATACAATTCTGATGAGCCTATTCCATATGATCTGCAGCCTTCTGATTCATTATCTGCTTTTGCAGCTTATTATGTCAACAAATTTTCAGACTATCATGCTTATGAAATTGTTTTTTAATGCTCTTTGTATATTAGAAATTGAACACTGGATTTATCACAGATCTGAGAAGTATTCCAATGAACAAGTGAACTAACCAATTGATTGTCAGTTAATGATTGTATAGACAATGTCAAAACTACTCTATGGATACTAATTTCCCTTGTGAATTTAATTAGCCATACCCACTGGCAACGGCCCCTTCAAATTGTCCTACCCATACCCCCATATTGACCGGTCACTCAGACGTGCAGACCACTCCTCCATCAATGGTCATACTAGTCATCACGTCATCACGTCATCATGGCATGGTGCGGTAGCACCATGCGACGTCGTCGTGTCGTCATCGAGAATCGGACGCGTAAGTCCGATCGTTGCACCGCCGTCACCATTGTTGTCGCGCCCGGCCGTGCATCCGAGTCGTCGGCCATTGAGTTATCATCATGTACTAGGTTGTTGCGCGAGGGAAGGCCCGGGAGTACGGTGAGGATGGTGAGGACGAGAACTAAGCGTACTCACAGTCATTGGCCTCGTTTCGTCGTGGCATGCCGTCGCGCCAGTCGTCCGATCATGTGGTTGTTGCGCGAGGGGGGAAGTAGGGTGAGGATGGTGAGGACGAGCATAAGGCGTACTCACCGTCGTTAGCCTCGTCTCGCTGTCGTCGTCGTCGTCGTTACGTCGTCGCAGTGCTACGTTGCGTTGTTGTTGTCGCGTCGTCGTCATCTGGACTGTTGCGCGAGCCTAGAGGGAGCAGGGTGAAGATGGTGAGGACGAGGACGAGGCGTAACGGTACTCACCGTCGTTAGCCTCGTCTCGCTGTCGTCGTCGTCGTCGTTACGTCGTCGCAGTGCTACGTTGCGTTGTTGTTGTCGCGTCGTCGTCATCTGGATTGTTGCGCGAGCCTAGAGGGAGCAGGGTGAAGATGGTGAGGACGAGGACGAGGCGTAACGGTACTCACCGTCGTTGGCCTCGTTTCGCCGTCGTTGTTGTTGTCGCGTCGTGGCACGCCGTCGCGGTGCCACTTGCGTCGTCGTCGTCATGTCGATGTGTGGGTTGTTGCGCGAGGGAGCCTCAGGGAGGGAGGGTGAGGGTGGTAAGGACTAGGACCGAGGTGTACTCACCGTCTCGTCGTCTAGTCGTGGCACGCCGTCGCGTTGTCGTCGTCGGCGTCATCTGGTTACTGATTAGTGCAACTATACCATGATTAATTGAAGTACTCTTATCTATGTCGCCCCTAGGCTGAGGCTGAGAACGCCAAGCGACGGCAAAAGCCGAACACAGACTTATGTAATTTATTCTTAGGCTTATAGTTAGGAACGCTCTCCATTCGTTCCAAGTTCTCTTGCTTTTTTTACGTTCCGAAAAGAAGTTCATGTCGTCGAAGTTATACCAAATCTGATACCTCGAAGCTCCGAATCAATGTTCAATGGTTCAATCATCATATCGATATCGTTCGAGTCAGCCTATGTGTGACCATTCGTTCAACTTGAACCGAACTTCTAAGATTCTTACAATGTCCAATGAATTTTCGCTCAGGTAGGCCTTATTCTTATCACA
Source organism: Leccinum disarticulatum (assembly GCA_038092035.1). Taxonomy (NCBI): domain Eukaryota; kingdom Fungi; phylum Basidiomycota; class Agaricomycetes; order Boletales; family Boletaceae; genus Leccinum; species Leccinum disarticulatum. The sequence continues at coordinate 13,821 of JBBPPQ010000222.1, forward strand.
CTTGCTGATACCATATGCAATACTTTTCGTGCAATCAGTGACCGTATCGATGTTGTATCGTCAGCATTTCCACTCTGATAATCTCAAGCCTCAAGCTTCAAGCTTCGAAGGTATGTCCTTATTTCATGCGGCTACAACATCCTCTAAAGTATGTTCCAGGTGACGATTCAGCAATCGCAACTGGACGATCACTTATATTCTGCTTCCCCCTCGTTGGTCTCGATGATCAACGCCTACTACGCCCTCGATCTTCCGTCACACTTCACCGGTGCCTCTTTTCACAACTCCTGTGGCCCATTCATGCTTTCTCTTGTCCTCTGTTTCGGGTTCTCTGTTAGTGCATTGTGTACGCAGCACTCCCTCTTCTTTTATACTAAGTCTAGACTCCTTTTCGTTTGCGCATACCGCTTCCCTGTCTGACGTAATCACTGTATCCACCCAGAGTTTTCGTTGAAACCAAAAGTTTGAGCTATGACCTTGACAACGACTACCCTCTTTTCTTCATATAATGTCTAGCTGTTCTCCTACTCTTACAAGGAGCCACTCCAGTCTCTGGACGACATACAGCAGCCGTTCCAGTAGTGTATCTCATGATTCCCAATTTGAGGGAACCATTGTACAATCCTCACCCGAGCGAGAACGGAAGAAGGAGAAGTTCGACTCCCCCATCTCCAACAAGTCTGCCCGTTCTGACAAGCACGCGCCACTCGGCGGGCTTCAAGTTCAACCAGCCACGAGGCTGGTCGCAAGCGCAGAACGTAGTATTAGCACATTGCTTCTCAGCCCTCATCCTCCACCATCCCCCACCATCGAGGAGCGTTACACCACTATTATCCATTCCCTTCAAGATCCGTTACTCGACAAGAAGGTGAGTGATGCTGGGTATCTGCTCGGGGTCCCACGAACTCATCCGCAACCAATAAGACGGTCATCGACTCCATCACACCTGCGGATTTCAACTACATACTTAACCTCTCATCTGAACTCAAGGAGTATCACCTATCTTCGAAGTAAGTGAAGAATTCTATAAGCAAAGGCTATTAACTGAGTTTTAGGCTTGTATACCGACCCGATACCCAGCAGATCATCCGGATGGCCCCATACGAAATCCATGAATGTGCCATCCGGCACTTCGGGGCCCGTATTACCAAAGCATTGTCAATATACGAGCTCGATGAACACAGCCATGTCGCTGTGGACCTTCACTTCAATACACCCATTCGCAAAGGAGACAAAGTTGTCATTCCCGACTTCCATTTGGACCTGCGGTCACGTTCCCGCGTCAGTTTGCCGCCGATCCCGTTCTGGATCGGAGAATGCGGGTTCAGCCAAAATCGCCAGCAAATGAAGAACCAGTTCCAATCGGTCGCTTCCATCACACCTGATATGGACGTCGCGTTGATGATTAGCATCCGTGACAGCAACCTCATCGAGCTCCCCGAAGCCTCCCACCCTCTACGCTCAGCTCCGGAGCTTCCTCGTATGGCTTTCACGCCATCCGAGGCCCCCCTCAACTACATACAATCGGTCATCGTGGAGGGTATCACCTGGATCGACATCCAGTCGGTCACGATCAATGTATACCTCCGAGGGTCAAACGGCAGATTTAATTTCAAGGATACCGGCGAGTTATACGCCACCGGGGTGAGTAATTAGTAGCTGCTCCCCGTTTACGACAGTACTGATATTTATTAGTCCTTACATCCGCAGTTTCGGATGAGCAAGGTCGATGACATGCTCAACACGGCCATGAAGCGCCTCTTTGCCAAAGTCATCCAATTGATGGAATCGGCTGGGCCTGACACCTCTGCTACAATAACTCGTATTCGCACAGCAAGCACAACCGCATCGTTCCCCGTCAGGTGGCAGTTGCTACTTGAAGATCTTCAATCCTCGCTCTACGACACCGCGTTTTCACGATACCATTCGTGGCGCCATCGTACGTACAAGGAAAAAACTACTAATGACGCCCAAACAACTGCAGAAGGATCGAAGAAACGTGTTCTTCCTGACGACACGTCACCCACCACAATGACTGCATCCTTCAAACGCGTGAACCAAGCCCGAAAGTAGGGCCTTTGGCTTGTTGTGTAGGTTGTGTAGGTTGGGCAGTGGGAGGGGCGGGTAACTGTGTTTTCGGACCATTCGTTATGTTCTATCATGTCTTTCGTCCGTTATGTCACCTTACGCCCTTTATGTTTTCTTACGTCGTTATGATTGTCTTTGTTCTGTCGCTATAATTTATGTGATTGCAGTGTGGTGGACGCAACGCCGCTTGGAAATATTGCATTGAAAACGCCTTAGACACGACGACTTCGACACCACCACGACGATGACGTTACGGCAGGTCTCTCCTCGTCTTCGTTCTCCCTTGCTTACCGCTCTTTGTAGCCGTTGGCTCGACGACGACGCCGCGCGAAGAGTTCAAGTTGAACACAACAACAGCGGACGACGCCGCATTGAAACAATAACAACGTAGCTACTAGTATCTACCAAGGCACTACAACTTCTTTCCAGGGCACAGTACCGGTTCCCGCTTTCGTGAAGGGCCCGTCCTTCTTGTTGGCAGAGAAAACATGAATCGCGCTGTACACGGGGATGTTGTCGTCGTTGAAATTTTCGACGAGATAGAATGGAAAGCGCCGACCGACGAAGTGGTTGATCAAGAGGGTGCGTCTCTTCCCATCTCTCACTTCTATCATACTAAGGATCCCCTTTCCAGCCACTGTCAAAAACCATGACGCCGAAGACTCTGCAGAAGAGTCACTCCAGCTCGATCTCGATGCACTCACCGGGTCCGCGCAAGACCTCCTCCAACAAATCTTTACTCTGTCCGAAATACCCCCTTCCCAGCAAGAACGTGAGCCTTTTTCTGCCGTATCAGCTCGCGCAGTCCGATAGACCTTTTTGTCGCCTAGTCAGATCGGGATACCCCCCGCGAACGTTGACCCTCGTACAAGAACTCCCGCTCTCGAGTCTGGGCCTCCATGCTGGTGACCAGATCATCGTGAATCAGAAGGGACCCGTTCCCACATCGACGACGACGACCAATCCGCCTGTCCCGGCGCAACGGGCACCTCGACCACCAGCGCCCGCCGTGCGTCAGACCCAAGCAGCTCCACAAAGCACCGGCCCTGCCAGCGTACCTGCGAGCTCGGGCGTGCTCGTGCACAGAGTACGTTCGCCAATTTCTCTGCTCGAGTCACACGCGCTGCTTCTCAACGTCCACTAGGTCGTTCCAGACGACAACTCTTGTCTGTTCTCGTCGATTGCGCTCATCTTTGAACAAGACATCACGAAAGCGCCAAGGATGCGACAGAGTGAGTGGTTTAATTCCATACGGGTGGTTAGACTTGACGGGTCTGTCTGCATCACAGTCGTCGCCGATGGGATCCAGAAAGACATGGAGACCTACAGCGAAGCTATTCTGGGGTATCTCGTACCCTCACGAGCGGAACGCGCTTCTCTCTGACGAGACTGCATAGGAGCCCACGCGACAAGTACATTTCGACCATCCTGAAACCTTCGACGTGGGGAGGCGCCATCGAACTTGGTATACTTGCCAAGCACTTCAACACCGAAATTGCGTCCATAGACGTCGAGACCGGGCGCATCGACCAATTTTCGCCTTCCGCCGGAGGTACTGGTTACAGGTTGGCGTGGTGCAGTAGCGACGATGTTGCTGTCACCTGACGAGTTTGGAAGGTGCATCGTTGTGTATTCTGGTATCCACTATGATGCTGCCACTCTGGCTCCCATGGAGGGCGCGCCAGACGAATGGCATCAGAGTATTTTCCCAATCGTGAGCATCTCCAGTCGATATCAAGTCTTGGTGCTGACGCAGGCATAAAGACGTTGGCGGACACATCCGACCCTATTCTTGAAGCAGCCAAGAAACTGGCTACGGTCCTGAGGGAGAGGAGAGCATTTACAAACACTGCAACATTTGATCTAAAGTGCGAAGTGAGTGGTATCAAAATATACAATGATATTATTATTCACGTCGCTGTAGCAATGTGGAAAGGGCCTCAAAGGTGAGAAGGATGCGAGGGGGCGTACTGCTACGGGGATAGAGCGTCGTGACTGTTTTTTCGTGATGACATCAAGGGCCATACCAGTCCAGATAATCAATGGACGAATAGGAAGGAAATGAAATAAATACATAGATAAGGAAGTCGGCGCATGCATCAGAAACCGGGCACGTACGATTTGGAAGTATTGAAATCCCCCAAGAGTAGATGGAGATGAATTCAAGCTTCGCGAAGAAACGAAGGCGCTCCGGTCTGTTCACACCAAGAAAGGTTCCGCTGAGAGACAGCCCACTGGCCGGGTCGTCGGTATCATCAAGCGGAACTGGCGCGCGTATGTCTTTATCCTCGTCTTTGAGCAGTTTGTTTCTTACCTTCCCCTCTAGTTATGTGTGTCATATCGATACCGCATCCCTGCCTTCGACGGCTTCAACGTCGCTGTCCACCCAGACCGTCTTTGCCCTCCCGCTTTCCCGATTGCTCCCCCGCATCAGACTTCGTACGCGCCAAGCTCCCGCACTTCTTGGTCAAAAGATTCTGGTAAGCATCGACCGATGGGACGCCCACTCGCGATACCCTGAGGGCCACCTGGTCCGTGCGCTCGGAAGAGCAGAGGACAAGGAAACGGAACAAGAGAGTCTGTTGTTGGAGTTTGAAGTCCCGTATCGGCCCTTTGGCAAAGCCATCTTGGACTGTCTGCCCTCTGAAGGAGACCAATGGGTCGTCCCGCCAAAGGACCCGAGCGACCCCGCATGGAAGGATAGGACGGACCTGCGGGATTTGGACGTTTGTAGCATTGATCCGCCAGGTGAGCGTTTAGCTCCAGGATTTTTCAAGTTGTCTTGGTGCGATACTTGTTCTGCAGGTTGCCAGGATATCGACGATGCACTGCATGCTCGCCGTCTTCCTCATGGAATAATCGAGGCTGGCGTCCGTAAGTACGCTTGGCTGGAATGTGTCAACAAGCCTGATCGATCTCCACAGACATTGCGGACGTTTCGCACTTCGTACTCGCCGATACCGCCATGGACAGTGAAGCTGCCTCGCGTGGCACGACGGTATACCTGGTAGACAAGCGTATCGACATGTTGCCGTCGCTTTTAGGCACGAATTTGTGTTCACTTCGGCCGTACGTCGAGAGATTGGCATTCAGTGTGATTTGGGTAGGTCTCTTTGACGATCCGTGCACGCGGACGACGACTAACGCCGATTTAGCAACTCACAGAGGACGCTGACATCATCAATGTCAAGTTCACAAAGTCTGTCATCGCTTCGAAGGCGGCATTCGAGTATGAGGAAGCGCAGATACGCAAGGACGACCGGTGAACAGCGTCTTTATATTGCATACATGAGACGATGCTCAGGTATGTCGGAACCAGTAATCGCACCGACTCACTCACGCAGTCCATCCGTCTACTCAACATGCTTGCGATCAAACTCAAAGCGAAGCGCATGGCAGCCGGTGCATTGAATCTTGCGTCGCCCGAAGTGAAAATCCATCTGGGATCGGCCGAGTCGTCGGATCCCATCGATGTCGAGCAAAAGGAGCTGCGCGAGACGAACAGCTTGGTGGAAGAGTTTATGTTGCTGGCCAACGTGAGTGTCGCCCAGAAGATCGATGAAGTGTTTCCACAGACGGCTGTCCTGAGGTGCGTCGTCCCGTTTGCGTGTATACTGTCGCATACCGATATTTTTCGATAAGACGCCATCTACCCCCACCAAAGACGAATTTTGAGAACCTCCAGGATGTGCTTTCGAAACGCAAGGGGTTCAAGCTCGATGTCTCTAGTTCGGGGGCGCTGGCGGATTCGTTGGACAAATGCGTCGTGCGTGTTTTTTCTTGCCAGTGCAATCTCGTTTCTCATTGGTGCATTACAGGACCCGTCTGCGCCGGCGTTCAATACCCTCGTTCGCATCATGGCGACGAGGTGCATGCTATCTGCCGAGTATTTCTGCTCTGGGAGCGTTTCGAGGGATACGTTTGGACATTACGGACTCGCGAGCCCGATTTACACGCATTTCACAAGTCCGATTCGGAGATATGCTGGTAAGCAAAGCTAGGATCGAAGGATGCGTTGTACGCTCACACCATGTGTATACAGACGTCCTTGCACATCGTCAACTTTCTGCTGCGATCTCGCACACCCCGCTGCACGCCTCGCTTCACTCCAAGTCGAACGTGGAGCGGATCATGGATGTGATCAACCGACGGCATCGCATGGCGCAGATGGCGGGACGGGCCAGCGTCGAGTTCTACGTCGGTCTGGCTCTCAAGGGCCGAGCGGAGGCGCTCGTCAAGGAGGTGGGAGTCGGAGTGCAAGAAGGGATCACGGAAGACGCGTTCGTGATCCGGACGTTTAGGAATGGCGTGGGGGTGTTTGTGTTTCAGTACTTCTTTTCCCATTTCATCTGGTGTTGCGTTTTCTCACTCGTTCTCGTGCTAGGTTGGGTCTGGAAGGACTCGTCACGTTCAAGCGAGACGTCCAATTCGACGCAGACAATTATACGGTGGTGGTGCCGAACGGAGCTGCGCCTGTGGCCATCTCAGTGTTTGATAAAGTCAAGGTGCGGATCGAGGTGGAGAAGGACAGGAATACGCAGCGTGGACGTGTCAAGATGACGCTTGTGAGTCCTGTGGATTCGAAGGGGTTGTAGGATTACTGGGAGGGCCGTGCGAGGGAAAGGTTACTGGGG
>JBBPPQ010000223.1:0-20468 GCA_038092035.1 Leccinum disarticulatum
TTTTGAGTCACTGGCGACTCCGCCAAGTATCCTGCCAGAGAGAAGAATCATGGCTTTGAGATGAGGGGGTATTGTCAGACCAGCTGATTCTAGTTGTGTAAAAAGGGAAGTGATGGTCGATAAGCCCTCAGAGACTTTATTTGTATCAACACGGGTGCGTAAAAGATCTGAAAAGATAAGGAATTGTCCTGGGATTCCTTTCTTTCCGAAAAGATTCTCCATTTGAGTCCATAAGACATGAGCGAGGGAAGGATGAGTGTTGCCAGTGGTTGGAGCATACTCCCAGACTACTTGTTGTTGTAACTCAATGGAGAGAGTGGTTGCGATGAATCCATGAATCTTTTGATCAATGGCAATCCATTTCTCTTTGTCGGCATTAGTGGCAATAGTGTCGTGGAGATGGGATCCATTGACGAAACACCATCCTCCAAGCATGGAGAGAGGTCCTCGCAGGGCAAGGGCCCACGCGGTATAGTTTGAGGCACCAATGAGAACAGGAACTCTACCGATAGTATCTTTGGAGACTTGGAATTCAGTAGGAGTAACGTTTGCCATAGTGAAGATTTTAAGCGAATAGGATCTGCTCGAAAGGATCAGTACTTGGATAATAACTGAAAATGAAGTATGAAATAAGGCGTTCATGAGCAACTGCTGCATCGAGATCCCATTCGGTTCCTCCTTCAGTTGTAGTTTCATCATCAGAAGTGTTGTAAACACTCTCGGAGTTGTTCTCCGGTAAATCATCCTCCGGTATGTCATCCGTTTTGAATGAGGCAAAAGGTCCAGGTTTTCTTTCTCCAGGAAGGTGTATCCATGGACGATCAGGATCCCAAGGAAGAGGAGTTTCTTCCTCTCTATCGTGTCATATAGCGTCCTCTGCTTCTGCATATGCAGATAAGTATTCTTCTGTACATATTCTAGCTCGTCTCCAGCGTCTGATTATCCATTGTTGACGACGATATTCTCGTTGTCCAGGGTAAAGGCCTTTTTCGTTCCATTCCTCTCTTCGTCTGTCTTTCCAATCCTCTACATTGTCCCAAATGGGATTATAGGAACTACGATGTACTGTTGAAGTATTCGGTTCTGGTACGTATGTTGCCAGAAAACCGTCGTAATCTAATGTAGGAAAGAAGTGGTGATTTTTTATACGAGGAAAAGAATCATCTCTGGTACCATCTGCGAATCTAGGTGCAGGATAATACCATATGGAACAAGAAGTATAGGAAGAAATACGAGAAGAAATATACAATTGACGAAAAGAAAGTCTGTTCGAGAAGGACGGTTTCGCTTGTATCGATTATCAAGTGTTTCTCTTTTGTCTCGGACGTAAAGTCCGAGAGCCGGAGGTAGAGGCCACACTGTTGAGAGTGAGGTGTTCTCGACGTCTGTCCCGTAGGCATTTAGCCACTGCCTTTGGGTTGGCGTCAGACCGTCCAATTCTGGAAGCGAGACCTGTTCGTTCGTAAAAGAAGACATTGTCCTCAAAAGTGGAAGCGGAAAGTTCTATGTCCTCGTGTTGTAAGTAATCGTTCATCCAATCGCAAGTGAAAGGATTAAGAAGAAGGAAAGAATGAAGAGCAAACATAGGATTTTCTCACTTGTACTTTTCCCGTAGTTCTGCATCAAATGCACAGTTCCAGTCCTGTATAGAAGGGACTTCATATCCCCTCCATTCTAAAGCGCTTTCCATCCTGAAGTTCTGGTGAAGGATGGAGTAGCGGAACTCCTGACACTCATAGGGAGCGAGAGGGAAATGGTCTCTGTGTAGAACCTCGTATCCTGCCCAATGGATTGGACAGTCCTGGACGAAAGGGTCATCATAGCTTTGAGTCGGAAAGGCCCAGCCTAAAGAGGTATAAATCGAGAAGAGAGATTTGTCGCGGAAAGACATAGTGTATTGAATATTGCGCCTGTGGGAAGGGTCCCAGAAAAGATGAGGGAGCTCCGGTTGAACAAACTTGACCAGGAAAGCTAGACGATCGGATTCTTGGACACAACGGATGTTGGGGTTCAAAGGGGGAATCTGGCTGCACCAGGCAACCGAAATGGTATCCGTAGGCCAGATGGAGGGATCGTCGAGATTGTGAGGTCTACTGACCTCGGCGCTTATCATTTCCACGTTGTTTGGATCCTCTGACTCGATGGTGGGACCTTCGAACCACAGAAAATCCTCCAAAGTCTTCAGGTACTCCACGTGGAAGTACGGATGAGGAGGCATCTCCTCCAGGTTGACTTGCATGGTGAGACGAGGCATGGGAGGAACTGCTAGGTCGAGGAGAGAATGGATTACGGGATGGAGACGGTGGAGGTGGAACAGGGAGAGGAACTGTTGGAGATGGTGCACGGGACGAGGAACAGGAGCCAGAAGTGGCGGCTGAAGAGTGTGAACGAGGAGGCGGGACAGATGATCTAGGGATGTCCTTGAAGGCATTAATTAGTCCTCCTAAAGCTTCATCTAAAAGAGATTGCTCAGCTACCTGTAACTCAGCTTCCGTTTGAGGAGGCTGGGACAAAGCAGGGAGCTGGAAGAAGTGGATTCTTTGATTGGGAAACGATTGGAAGATCCTAGATATGGAGGAGAGGGTCTAAGCTCAGGAAGAAGAGTACGACGAGGGTTGCTAGATCTCCAGATACGACGAGCTTCAAAGGAGAAGGCTTTGTCTGTGTAAATGAAGGTAGGAAAAATAAATTTGCAGACTCTACACTTCTGGTGTGAACGACCAGGAGTACGGCAACGGGGACAGTGGAGGAAGAGGTCGTCTTCTAAAACTCCTGAGATAGTAAGACTAGGTCGTCCAAGTAGACGAGAATGCCAGGGAATGACTGGAGGGACGTTTGAGGGTCTCCGAGAGATCCGTTCTCGAGAGTAACGGAGTGATGGTCTCGGGAAGCGAGATGATGAAGGAGGAGGATCGAAGGGACAAGCAGGAGTGTCGATGAAGCGAGGAATAACAGGGTTATAAGACAAATGAGATTGGCGCCTACCAGGTGGAACGTATAACTCTCTTGAGGGTCTACGACGAGCAGAAGCCCTAGAGGGAATAGACTCGTCAGTACTGCTGCGAGTTCAGGATCTGAGTCAAAGGTATCTGCCGCAAGTGTGATGGATCGACCAGAGTGATCCCAGGTGGATACTCTGCCCCAGAATCGATGAATCTATGCGGCTCGAGCTGTAACTGCCCCCAGGGAATCTTGGCTTTGCGGTCGCCGGTGCTCCGTTGGAAACACTTGGTCAAATACTCTCGCAGCAACGTCTTCATATCATGCAGTTTCATTTCGCTGACGAGCAGAAGCCCTAGAGGGAATAGACTCGTCAGTACTGCTGCGAGCACGACGGGAAGAAGATAGTTCCAAAAGGTGAAGACGACGCTCGACATCTAATATCTCTGAGCGCGTGACTTGTCAAGACATCGACACAAGTGTTATACACGAGTGTTGTATGCGCAATCGACGGTTCTCGATGTTTAGTCAGGACGGGGCGAATAACCTTTAGAAATCCTTAATGGATATTCTAATGGCAGAGTATAGTAGATAGAGATCTAATATGAAGGGAATTCTCTAGTAGAAAACTTACTAGGTATTCAAGATAAAGATATCAAGACTAAGATAGAATTCACTATACTTTGTTGAGTGTAAAGCGAACTGATATTTCAGTGTGAGGCCTAAAGCCTTATATACAAGTGTGTATATTTGTACATATTATGGTATGGAATGTTCGAAGAATATTCCAGAAGATCATGTAAGAAGTTCTAGCCAATAGCATAAGAAACTCATCATGATCAGTCAGCTTGATCATTAATGATCAGTAAGCAAAGATGTAGCCAATAGCGTATAGAGCTCTTATCTACATCTAATATATATTACATAAGTGTAGATGAAAGGTCTAGACAAGTTCTAGACTGAACAATCTTTATACTACAAGAATTGAGTGAATAATGATCATTTTAACATTTTATAGTGAAGCAAACCGTCAGGGGAAAATGTTGGAAAATAAGGCGGTAAAACCTGGCGGGAACTCGTTAACAGACAACTCATGATGTCTTTACTTTGATCACTTGCCGGAAAAGTTGCCCAAGTTAAAACAATCACGGCGAGCGCTGTTTTGCAAGCACGAGTTTGTAGCAGCTATGATAATCGGCATTTTATAGTGTTGTTTTCAAGGGTCTCGCCGAGCTGGGAAACAGCGGAACATTTCTGACCAATGGCAACATAGACGCAGTAGAGCTTGGTTGAGGAATAGTATCCATGGCAACAATGGTAGTGGGACGATCGCCAATAATAAGCTCACACTGACCATCAGAACAAGGAAGGAGTGCATGAGTGACTTCTCCACGGATGACTAGGGCACCAGGACACGGCGAGAAGAGAGACTGCAACCTGCAGGCCATTGATGAGCAGACTTGCAATGTGGTATCTATATCCGAGTTCGGCGTATGTAACTCAAGTCAGTCACATCGGGCAAAACCAAAACCCAGCCGGTGACAATCGGCGAGGAAAACGTTTTACTCGGCCAATCCGAAATTGACCATGATGCACATATTGTGTATATGTGTGGAGGGACTGGTGGCGGAAACGCAAAGTAACCGGATGTGCGCATAGTAGTAGAATTATGTATTTTTTTTTCTGGGAACGTGAGATACATATGACATACGTCATCGTTCGTTATCACGTGAAGGAATCTCTCCTCAGGTATATACACCCTCGTTGTAATCCTACCATTCTTATCATTTCCCCCCATGATGTCATAGCTATTTCATATCCACTCAGGTGTTCTCCTCTTCTGACACAATCCACTAGTAGCTTTGATAGGTCACGACACGGCAAAATTTCGTTTTTGCCCTGCCATGCCGTGTTTCCTCGCCGCCCTGGCGTCCATCTTGGTCAAGTCATTGTGTCCTGAGGTTGCAAGGACACCCCATCGAGATTATGGGGGCACGCGGGTTGGCATGGAGAAGCAAGTGCGCCAATGGCTTCTACCCGGCACGGGTGAGGAGCGAAGGGCGGCAGGGGCGAGGCCATGGCGAGGGCGAACTGATATGGAGTCGTCATGCCATCATCACGTTCGTCATCTTCACATCATGTGGACACTTTGTTCACAGTCATTGCCTCGAAGACGAAGCCTAAGCTGGGCATAGAGTGGGTGAGGGAGATAGAGAGGCGGAGGGAGAGGCGGCAACGTGTGGATCCCTATTGTCGGCAAGACCAAGACCGTAGCTGCTATGTCATGGTTAGGCCCTCGGATAATGAAAATGTTACTCACAGCTTCATGTGCCATTTCCATGTCGGTGTCTGCATCAAAATGATGGTCATTGGCGTCATTCATGCCCGGTTGTGGAGCCTCCAAGATTGGGGAAGCAATTGCAAGCCCGGTTTGAGTTTGGAGATGATTAAGGAATGGTTGAATAGGCAAGAGTTTGCGGGCAGCGGGTGGTGAGGAAGTGAGTTGATTGATACGGCTGAACGATGGTCATTTCGTGGGAAATATTGGATGTTAACTCTCGATTGATCCGCGGACCGTGGGCGAGGCTGCTGTCCATATCAGGTACCTTATAAGAGAAGCCCGCCACATGGTCTTCGGAATGACGAAGAAGCTGTTGCACGGACGGAAACCAGGATGAAGATGGCGACAGGCCACGGCGAGACGAGCTCAATTGAAGCAAAACAGTGGTACTTACATCTGCAGGTCATTTTATGAGTGGGCTTTGGGGTATCTACATACATGTTCGGTGAATGTAATTTCAGTCAGTTATATTGGCAATACCAATACCAAGTCGGTGCCAATCGGCAAGGAGGAACAGAATTTACTTAAGCGTTTTGACTTTTATGATGCTTACTTGGCATCTTGCCGAGTACACATCGTGTTTGCCTTCCTTATCCTTTCACTACTTCCTGACCAAATCATCACCGTCATTCAACTTCAAGACCATACATAGGACGAGGACAGAACAAAGATGGGAGCCACACACATATACCGTAGCGCGCATGATGACGATGCAAATATCATGCCACAAGACAAAGTGTTCTTCCACTCCAGCAGAATCAAAGCACCGAGCTCCAAGTATGACAAATCACAGGAAAAAGAATTGATCGAAGGCATATTGGAGGCAGCGGTGAGCCAGATGTTTCATTTTTTTTCACCGTTTGTTTGGAAAGCACTTGCTCAATCAAAGTAGTCATCAGCGACTAACATAGTGAACACCGACCATATCATTTCCGAGGAACGGGTTCCCACCACCATCTATTCTCGTGGCGCTAATCAGCGATTGACATGACTCTGTAAGAAATGGCTTCGTAAGAGATCTAGCCATCCAAGGGCGACTATGAAAGAAGGTAAAATTTTGCATTGTGTTGATATGTTCTGAAGCTAATGCTGAATGACAACAGTAAAACATCTGCGGCAAAGGAAAGCAAGAATACCGTCGCCGATTTACATCTGTATCCCATCTCAGAAGTCTCGACATTCGAAAGCTTCTGGTCCTTGTATGACCCTCCAAAATCTCACCAACCAGCTTAACACTGTCGCCAAAAGGTTCCAGAAACTTCAGGAACTCATCGACGCCAATGAAGAGAAACTGCGGAAGAAACAGGAAAACCTGAACACCTTACTTGACGACCTTGAGAAAGAAGCAATCAATGAGTCGTGCGTACAACAGAGGATTGAGCTGCTAGAAAGATGTTTCTGTCTCCTCCAAGAACGGCGTGTATTCAGACGATGACTATGTAGATGTATTACATTTTCGCTCATTTTGTACAAGTTAGTCTACTTAGCATTTGGCGCACCTGACCTTGTCGTACGCTTCTTCGTTCGGCTAATTGCTAAATTACTCAGACTCAGCTTCCCAATTAAGGTTTCAATGTGGAAAGTGTGACATGTGGGTAAGTAATTGTCCACATCAAACCCATTGTTCTCGCCCGCTGAGTTTCACTTAGCATATATACCAAGTCTACGTGGTTCCGATAGCTTTTGATCTCAAACCATCATGAGTTCCTCCACCTCCCCGACAGAACTTCAGGCCTCGCTCTACTCCCACTCTGCGAGGATCCTCCATGCCCTCAGTCTTCCCCGAGTCGGGGATGCCCGATGACAAGAATGGATCGATTTACTTGCCGAGGAAGTGGTGAGTATCAATATATTCGTGTCAGTGAATCTCTACTAATCCCTCCGAATCAGCAAAAAGGCAGAAATTGCTTCCAAAAGCAATATGTCCAGAGCATCCGGATCCCGCACATCATCATGGAGCTTGTGGTCAAGTTCCAACTTATCAAGGCGCCGGACCAGATCTCGCTGGACAAGATCTTCGACAAGAACCCCCTGGTCGACGACTTCATCGTCAAGCCGCATTGGAAGCCGCATATAATTCGAGATACCTCAGTCCCTTCCAACACCAACCTTGGCCACTCATCCACCCACTGGTGGAATCAGTTCCTGCCGAGTGTCGTCATCCGGCGTCTCAGCGATTCCAAGAGGTCTGGTGGCGTCAAAAGAGGAGCGCAGACCGACGCCAAAGGGAGCAAGGATGGTGAGGATGGGAGCACGGTCTCCCATCCAGACAAGCCCCCGGCACAGGAGAGAAGAAAATGTCGCAAAGTGTCAAGGAAGTGCCAAAGGAGATGTCCTCGCAGAAGGAAATGGCAGCGAAGGGGGTAACCACGCAGAGAGAATTGGCGAAGGAGACTGTGGATCAGCAGACGATGCTGTTCAACCCTATGAGTCGTACTTTATTCTGGCATTCTACCCTTTCTGACAATCCAGTAGAAATGTTCTTACTGTACATCCAAGGATCTGTGCACGGCGACAACCACTGACGCCGGCAAGTTCAAGCCATGTGGTCCCTGTGCGTCCCGCAAGAGTAAGTGCAGGGTTTTGCAGGACCTCCCGGAAATCATTGACCACGATGGAAATACTATCCATGTGGCCAAATCTTGGGGACATCTCGCGTCCAGGATCAAGGCTAAGTCTGATGGCGACGGTACCACGACGGTACCTTCAACTTCCAAGGCCAAGGGAGCCAAAAAGCCAAAGTCTTCGAGGAAGGGAAAGGGAAAGGAGAAAGAAGTGGATCCGGTCAGCAAGGACGATGACAATGGTGGATGGGTGACTGAAGTTGAAATAGAGCAGGTATTTCTTTTCTTTTCTTTTCATAGCGAGCCGACGCTGATTAATTTGGTCGGCAAGGTGGAAGATTCCGACTCCATGGAAATAGACCAGCTAGAGGACGACGGCGATATGGATCCCATTTCTGGGAGCAACGTCACCAACCCTCCCAAGAGCAATGCCGACGACACGAAGATTGCTACATTGGAGGCTTCCATTGCTGACCTTTCAACACGGGCTACTGCAGCAGAATCGACACTCAAGCAGCAGGCAACCAAAGCAGCCTTATTGGATCAATGCTTCAAATCTTGCATGGAACTCCTCGCCCGAAGGCGAGCTCAGTCGTTGCACCCTCAGATCGACAAACTTCAGTCAACACTTCTGAAGGACATCGAGATCAACGACGCTTTGCAGAAACAACTCGCGGAGCTTGGACAAAACTCCGGGCCAGTGGAAACAAGGATCGCGTCACTGCTAGCAAGGGCTGGGATAGCGGATGGGCAGGGCAAAAGTCCCATGGTAGTATAGTTCAAGATGGAGGCTCCATACGGCTTCAGGGAACAGCCGAGCTCCACAGCGCATCCTTGGTTCAAAGAAGTGGAGTGCCTCCCAGTACACCTTCTGGGTGCAAATACACCTCAATTTCATCAACAACATGGTGTTCGTTCTTCTACATCCTTTCTAGATTGCTATTTCCTTCACTCTATTGCTCTTTCTCATCTTTGATATGAAGAATACTGCGAAAAATATGTTCTCTATGGTTATCATCCCAATGAACCTCTCACAAATAATGACTTTCTCAAGCAAGAACTTCCTGAAGTTATATGCAAAAAGGCTTCACTCCATGCACAGGGGACTATAGTTATTCGAGTCGTGAACATTCTTCTCAATAGAGGTGAAGTATTCTACATACGTGCACTTCTTCTACACAGACATGCTTCATCTTTCATCGACTTACGGACCATCGATGGTGTCACTCTCCCAACATATCATGAAGCTGCTGCCCGTTGTAGAGACCTATGGGTCTCTGTTCGAGTATACCCTCTTTTTACGCATTTCTACATACTCTCCCCTTCCTCCTTCACTCTTTCCGGACCTGCTCTTTGCGGTCTGGACCTCTTTCTCTCTACTCCGGACCCCCTTCGACTAAGACCGGTACTCCTGTACGCCCAGTCTTGTCTTACCTAGACCGGTCTGTGCTCGTCGCAGACCGGAGACTCCGAGTGGAACCTTAGTGTTTCTTTTCTTTTTATTTGGTTTTGTTTTGCCTTCGCTACATCTACTTGGGTCGTAGCTACACAGTCCCGGGTATGCCCGGCGACTATAAAAGATATGTATCTAGTTTCAAAAATACAGTTTCCGCTATCTGACTCTTACCATCTATTCGCGAGTCGTCGCCCTCCCTCTCATAGCTCCCTACAGAGCTCTCCTTCACCGTTCATCGCACCGCTGACATACCGGACTACCGTTCCTCCTTACCGGCCCACAACCGGACTACCGTCAGCACCCCCAGACTACATCGGACCGCGGTTCTATGCTGTTCCCCGCGTCGAGGAAGACTCCCAGACTTACTGGACCCCTTTAGGGTCGAGCCTATCGCAAGGTGAACCCCTGATATCACCTGGCTACTCTTGTAGTCAGGTTGTTGTCTACACACCGTCTTGGTCTGTTTGAACACGAACATGAAGGATTCTTCACCCTTCATGAAGCAGTCCAAAGTCACCATACTCCTTGACAACTTCGCTTTTTATTCTTCCTTCTAATCTCAGAAGGCTATCCTGCAATGCCCTTATGGGAAGAGTTCCGCCACCATTTAAGTCTCGATCACATCTTGCGACTCATTTAATGTCTGTTGGAAACCAGCTTCTTTGTCATTGTGGACATCACAAGATACCTTTCTCTTTCTGGCAGATGACGATTGCGCAACTTTGGATTACCTGGGTCCTGAACCTGTTGTATGCATTCGAGAAGTTGCGGAAGAACTGTCCTTCCTCTGATCCAATCATGCCACTTTCCAGGTGGGACAGAAGAACTAACTGCTCAACTAAATGACAAACAATCTCACGTCTTTCACATACTTCATGATGCCATCATGGCTCAGGACGCTCACCGCATCAACACCATGTTCTTCATAGAAGGTCACCCCAGTGGTGGAAAAACATTCCTCATTTGAGCCTTATCTGCCACTCTTCATGCTCAATCAATTATTGTCCTAATTGTCAGCACTAGCACTTTGTCTGCAATTGCTTACCATTGAGAAAGAACTGTGCACTACCTATTCGGAATTCCTGTCTCTGATGACAATGTAGACTTACATTCCTCTATTTCACCTTTCTCACCTCGAGTAGATTTGATTCATGAAGCAGCCGCAATCATTTGGGATGAATTATCCATGGCAAACAAGGCTGCTTGAGATTGTGCTAACCAATTGTGCTGTCACATCATGCAACACTTTGATTGACCTTTTGGAGGGAAAATCTTGATAGGTAGTGGTGACTTTCGACAAGTGTCCCCTGTCATTCCCGGCTCAGGCGAATTTGCTATCTTAGCTGCTTCCGTAAAAACATCTCCTTTGTGGTAATACATGCAAGTATTCACTCTCAACACTCCCGTTCACACAGTCAACAATCCCACATTCACACACCTCATTGACGAAATCAGTGAGGACTGTTCTCATGGTCATCGAACATTGCCTTTCCTCAACAACACCAACAACATCAATGATGCTATAGACTTTCTCTTCCCCCCCGAAATACTCTCAGATCCACTTCTGTCTCTCAACAGAGCCTTCCTTTCACCTCGCAATATCTTCGTTGATGCTTTCAATGACCAAATCATAGACACTATTCCTGGAGAACTGTGTATGCACCTTCTTTTCTCCTGCTTCCTTTCCCTAACTCTCCAAGCAAATCATCTGTTCAGTTCTGACTCTCTGAAAGAAGCGGACCAAATTTCTCTGAATGCTCCAGAGCAAACCCCTGAATATCTGGCTATGCTCCGACATCCAGGTGTACCACCTCATCAACTGGACCTCAAAATAAACTCTATCTGTGCTCTGCAGTGCAATCTTTCGATCGAAAAAGGCTTAGTACACAATGCACGTGTTCGCGTTATCAATATTTATTGGCGCTTCATCAAAGTCGCTTTTCCTAACAGCGCTGAAACTCACTGCATTCCATGTATCACATTCAACTTCACACCACCTGGCTCCGATTGGACCGTATCCCGAAAACAATTCCCGCTCTGTCTCGCATACACTCGTACTTTCAATGGTTGCCAAGGTTTAACTCTCTCTCACTCTGTTATCAACCTCCACATTGATTCCTTCGCTCACGGTCAACTATACACCACATTATCGAGAGTATGATGGAAGACTGATTCCTTACTTCTTTTTTCCAAATCTAATGATGAACAATCTACTGCTAACTTAGTATACAAAAGTCTGCTGATGTAAATTTGCTGTTTGTGTACAATGTCCAAAGGCCTCTATGTGCTTGTATATATTATCCAGTAAGATCTGGTGTGTGGGAATTCTGTTAGATATATATACATATTTGAGCAGATGGTGCTTTCCTTGCAGTTTGAGTTGGAGGGTTGCATCTGGAATTCAAGAAGAGTTTGATCTAAGGTTCATTGTAGAGCATGCCAAGCACTTTAACAATACTAGAAGGACTATTGATACATTGGTCAGGGATATATAACTCCAAGGAGAGTGCCTTGAGGCAGGTCAGGAAGTTCTGTTCTGCTCTCATTGGCAACAGCATGAATGCATGTTGACATGTGACATGTGTGTCATCAGATGAAAACACCATCATGACGAACTCTGCAGCAGTCTTCTATCTATTTTCCAAGTCCATGAGCCTCAATGATCCTTGTATATATGAATTACACCAGATCTAGCTAGATCCACCATACCAAGGTATTTCAGCCAAGTTAGACCTCTCATGCATGATGGCATCCCATTGACTGACTCTGCATGCCCAAGCAGATTGATGCAGAAAGTACCTGTGGCTCCAAAGAGGACTTGTATTCACCATGTCATGGGCCAATCAGCAATGACACAAATATCTAGATCTGAGGTGGAGAGAATTTTGAATATCAATACAATAAATCTGTTTGATAATTGTGTTCAACAATCAATCACAGGAACAATGAATGAGTGATTTGGCCTCCACACCCACATCAAGCAATTTCTTGAGTCCATTAATCTCCCCATGTGAAGATTGTGCTGTTCTGATAGCTGCCAGCACAACATTTCTGAATCAACCTCTAGTCAGTTGAGTATCACAAGGGCAGCTACACACATAATGACTGAAATAGAAATCAAACAAATGGGGCTGGGCTGTCAATTGACAATAGGCATGAGTTTTTGTGGCTTTCTGGTGGTTTTGCTGTATTCACCATCAAAGTTGCAACACCAAGGGGCAGATGTAGTTAAACTGCTTGCTTGACATCCATGGAATCCAGATGACCAAGGAGAAATGGTGTGTTGACAGCAACAAGAGGTATCAGGTGTCCATTTTGCTGAAAGCAATGCCCATGAACAAGCCAGAGGGTTGCTAAAAAGATGTGATGTGTTGAAGTCAGCTTGCCATACTACTGGTTGGCAGGGGTTTGGACATACATTTGATGACACAGTCAACATCCAGTCTATATTGTGCATGTCCTTGAGCATGTCCAGCATGACAATGATCTATTGATGGACCCTTAAGATGACAATACAAGTCAATAAGTGGAAAACATGAACTAGGATAAAATGATCAACAGAGGAGGTTTGCTTGAAAAGAGTGTCATAGGGGGGTGTTGAGAGTCACATGCCACACATAAATAACTGACTAAGCAAATTACTGAATGGGCCAATTTAAAAGACTGAGGACAAAGGGTCCAGGAATAGAATCATTTATAAAAAGTAGCAACACAACAGGCATGGGTACTTTTAGTGTACTAAAAAACATTAGTAATGGCATGTAATCAGTATAACTGGTGAAGCAGCTAGTTCAGTCTGGGCAACACTGATGTTATTTTTTCTATCCATTTCAAATACAACATAATAGTAGTGATGTGACAGTAAATCCATTCTCCCTACTGGAGGGGTGATGTTATGCTATAATTATTATTTAACTATTCCAAAGACATTTTCATGTGAAAAATGTTTATGTGGTTTAACTATTCCAGTGTGTTATAGTTTGAATACTATATTGGGTAAAAGTCTGACTGTGCCACTTGCTTACCACTGAGTACTGAGTTCTCCAGGGTCCAGGAGTGCCCGTAGGGCTGTGGTATATTACATTGCGGTAAGCAAGTGGCACATTCAGACTTTTACCCAATATAGTATTCAAACTATAACACACTGGAATAGTTAAACCACACAAACATTTTTCACATGAAATTGTCTTTGGAATAGTTAAATCATTACCATAGCATAACATCACCCCTCCAGTAGGGAGAATGGATTTACCATCACATCACTACTATCATGTTGTATTTGAAATGGATAGAAAAAATAACATCAGTATTGCCCAGACTGAACTAGCCACTTTGCCAGTTATACTAATTACATGCCATTACTAATGTTTTTTAGTACACTAAATGTACCCATGCCTGTTGTGCAATGGCGATGATAACATGTTTTTGTTCAAAGGTATTGCCACTGTTAGTTGGTATGCATATTAGGAGTTACACTCATTGAATTCACCGTGTTGTTTATTTATGGGGTTACCCATGCTATCTCTGATTTAAGGAACTAGTGTAGCATTAAAGTTTGAGATACAGCCATATATTTAAATGGTACAGTTCAAGCATATTCTTGCTATATCATGCTCAGATTTGTGCTTCTCTAATCTATCTACTTCTAAGTTATTGTTGCAAATTATGATTTATCAAGTCTACATGAGATACCATGCATTTCCATACCCCTCTAAAATGTGCAGTTCCATGGCTATTTAACTACCAATCCCACTCTCACAACTTCACACCTTCATGACTATCTTTTGAGTTTATACATATATAATTATAAACCCTTGACTGTGTTGATACATGTGTGCAGTGTGTGTGTTTGCATGTCATCCATGTGAGATTGATGAAGTGGAAGGTAATGTTGGTAACTTCACTCTGTTACAAAATGATTGCTTTCTTGACTGATAATGAATGGAAGACAGGTATTTCATTGTGTACTGGCATTTGCTAGCCCTGTTTGCCAACTATATTCACATTCACTGAAAAAAATCATCAATTGTGCCTGTGATATGTGACAATTGTGAATTTTCATTATTTTGAGGCCCATGTAATGCATGACAAACAAATTGATCAAGTTGGTACAACACAATTACACAATTAGTAGTAAACCAAACAAACCCATTCATCACTCTTCTTCAAATGCTTGCTTGTTGACACTATCAGTACAATGTTCCATCCAAGAATGACTTGCTCTATCAGAAAACCTATCTGGATCCACTACTTGAACAGCAGACCAATATGCATTTTCAGCACAAAGTGCTGCATGATCAACAATCTGAAAGATATCTGGCTGCAAGTGTGGAGAAATAAAAAACCCAGAAATCAGCTCTTCAGTTGGCTGATGAACCGTTGAGGGAAAATATTGCATATAGAACAGTTGGAAAATGCATTGACTAGCAGGATTCAGATCAAGGGCCCTTGACAAGTAAGGGTCAAGAAGCTCCTGAGAGGACCCATCTTGTTGATACAAGGGCATCGAAAGGTAGATGATACCTGTTCCAAAATTGTTAGCTAACAGCTTGAAACCCAATGAAAAACATACTCTTCTCTTGAGGGGCTGAAAGTGTTCCAGAGCCTGCTGTCAATAAGGTCACGGATGATGTCACAGAACCACCATTGCAGGATCCAGGGGGAAATACGGCCATAAATGAATCTGATTGTCCTTCGACAACGGTGGGGTCATCACTTCCATGGGAGCGAGGCAGAGCAATGGTGCCGTCCACTATGGCAATGCAACGGGCCACAGCATGCACCTGAGTTATGTTCGAAGCATCAGATCTGGAGATGACGGTCCCCCGAGAACGCAAGGAGTGCGGTACGCAAGTCATCGAGGACAGTATACAAGATGATCGAAGTGGACCTGGAATATCTTCAAGTTCGATGGAGAACCGTTCGCGTTCTAGGGTCTCGTCAACCACGAAGTTCGATATCTTCCGACCAAGGATATAGACTCCGCCGTTCACAGCAGTAGCGCGACAAAATCCCTGGATGATCTCTCCCGATCCCCCATAATAACCGACAAGGTATGGTGAAGAACCGTACCGCCCAGCCGACCTCAGACAGCTGCGCACGCGATGCAATGCAGTCTCCGTCGGTTCTAAGGGGTTATGTGATAATGTGAGCCAGTATCAAAACGGCTCCACAGTTATCTCACCTCCACGGAAATTACAGCAAGCAAGAGAGAACACGATAACCTCAGATATTTCCTCGCTTAGCCCGAAGGTATCGCGGAGGAAACTGTCGAATGGAGTATTCCCTTTCCCATCGAACTCGGGACTTTTCTCGAATTCCCCAGAAGCAAACACCAAGAAACGCATGAGACGACGCTTCTCGATCAACGGGATGCTACGGTCCTGGAATATACTCTCCTTGTTCTGGGGGACGATCTGAAGCTCGGCGTTGCGGTACATCGCGAGAGGGCCTAGAAGTTTATAGGAACCATAGCGAGCAACACCCGAAGCGATAACGGAGGATATGAAAGGTCCGACTGACGGAATGACGGATGGGGACATCGAGATCGAGTACTGTTTCGGGTGAGACAGGCGGTTTGGAGACAGATGGTCGACGCGATAATGTACAGGTCCTTCTGTGGGATCCGTTGAGTGTTTCTCCGCCCACTGGACCAGTTCATCCAAGGTCAACGTCGCCTCGTCGGCACCGTAGTATGGGTTGGGGTCGATGTGGGCTACTTTGAGTCCAGCCCTGGAAAGAGCACTAGAAACGCGGAGTTGGTAGATAAGTGGAGAGATACGAAGGCGAAAAAGAGGGACCCACGTCGCCGCCATCGACTCTGACAGTCCAGTACCAATCACGATAACATCGAATACGTTGTCCATTGTTGTATTACAAGGCTGGCTCGGAGGGACTGACGACTCGATTCTCCTTCCCGGGCCGGGAGACTTGCCCTCAATGGGCGTCACGTGTGATAATCTACCAAAAAATTTGATTACCTGCTTGTCAAGTACCGTCAAGGTTATCCTACTTCCACGCTGTCCGTCATGGCGAAGACAGACAAGAGCTCAAAAAAAATCGCCGCGAAAAAGGCTGATCCGATCAAGAAAAAGCCTGCTGTACCCGCATCGACGAAGGATATACTTGCAAAGGCTAAAGCCATAGCAAGCTCCAAGAAGAATACTGCCGACTCATCCGATTCGAGCTCGGACTCGGACTCTCCAAGTGAGTCTTCTCTTTCTCGACTCGTTTACTCATCCCTGACCTTCCCAACAGTGCAAAAGGCAGCGGACAATTCCTCGTCGGACTCTTCAAGCGAGTCTGGAGATTCTTCAAGTGAAGATAGCGACAACGATGTCAAAAAAACGGTATCTGTGCCCGCGAAGGCCTCTCCACGTAAAGTGTATTTACGCATATCGAGTCGTTCGCGTTTTCTAACCTGCTCGTTAGCCAAAAAAGTACTGAAATCAAAAGTCGAGTCAAGTGAGCTTTTTAAAAATTTATGTGTCCCTCCAACCAATGTCCCAGCAGTGCGAAAAGCAGCTGATGATTCCGATTCGTCGGATGCGTCGAGTGACGACGATTCTTCGAGTGACGACAGTGATGCCGACGACAAAAAGAAGCCATCTACGCCCGCGAAGACACCTGCTAGTAAAGGTATGTTTGCACGCGCAAAGCAGTACTCTCTTGACGTATGACTAGTTAAAGGCACGTCGGACTCCGAGGATGATTCGTCAGACGCTTCGGATTCGGGGGATTCTTCCAGCGAGGAGGGAAACGAGGAGACATCTACAACTGCTCAATCCATTATTCCGGAAGGTTTGTTGTCGTTCAGTTGGACAATCATCTCTCGCTCACAATGTACTAGCAAAAAACAAACGCAAGGCTGATGCCGAAGCAGCCGCTCCACCCAAAAAACTTAAGCTGGAAAATGGCCATGCCGAACCTGCGACCTCGAGCGAAGAAATAAAGAGCGTATTCGTTGGCAGACTATCATGGAACGTCGACAACGATTGGCTAGCTCAAGAGTTTGCCGAATGTGGAGAAGTTGAGTCTGCCCATGTTCAAATGGATCGCGATAGTGGCCGTTCTCGCGGCTTCGGTTACGTCCACTTCAAAACAGCCGACGCGGTTGAAAAAGCTCTCGCATTAAGCGGCAAAGAGATTGATGGACGCCCCATCAACGTCGACAAGAGCAATCCACCAAACAAGAAGGCCTCCGCTGAAAAGCGCGCTCAGAACTTCGGCGATACGACTAGCCCACCGTCGGCCGTTCTGTTTGTCGGCAATCTTAGCTTCGGGGTGGACGAGGATATGCTATGGGAAAGCTTTGGTGAACACGGTGATATCAAGAGCGTCCGTATACCTACAGATCGGGAGTCGGGAAGACCAAAAGGATTCGCCTATGTGGAATTCAGTGACGTCGGAGTTGCGAAGAAGGCTCATGGTGCACTTCAGGGCGTCGAGCTCGACGGTCGGTCGATCAGGTTGGACTTCTCACAACCCCGTGATGACTCTGCTCCTCGAGGAGGTGGTCGGGTATGGTATTTTCAAGATAGCCGCGATCACATTTATTAACGACCATCACAGGGAGGGCGCGGAGGCCGGGGGCGCGGGGGATTCGGTGGTGGTGACCGCGGCCGCGGCTTTGGCCGGGGTGGTCGGGGTGGAGACAGAGGAGGTCGTGGTGGTGACAGGGGCGGCCGTGGTAGGGGAGGTAGGGGACGGGGAGGTTTTGCAAGCTTTGAGGGTCAAAAGACCACCTTTTGATCGATTTAGCACTCGTTTGTTCTCAATCGCATTGCTGCGTTCATCTAAGTAGTACCGTATGTACATCCCTCCTGTAGTACTTCTATCTTGACACATTGAAATGTCATGACATGAGGTGCACGTAGAAATGAGTGCTGGATGGTCGCTGCCTAGATACTGGAAAGATATTATTAAAGTGACAACTAATTTCCCCGCCGTGATGCTCTCCTTATAGGATTCTGGCCAGGTGGCAAGACACCTGTCTTCTCCAATCGATCAAAGAGTATAAAGAGTTTCTCTGCTTCCTCCTCCTTCTCCTCTTCGGTCATCGTGCTAGGTTCGTGGCCCTTGTCAATCGTCCCCGTGATTGGATTGATGGGTAGACCGTTGGCAGTAGTTGTCGGTGCGCCCGATGTAATCGATCTTGGGGGGGCAACCACCCCCTTCTGGAAGAGGAAACCGGCGACATTCCCATATCCCAGATATCCGGATAGGGTCGTTGCTAATGCCATGTATTCAACGAACGAGTCAAGAAAAAAGATGTCAAATTTGGCTCACCGTCACAATCGCACATGGCGAAGAACATCTCTCCGCAAACCCTATTCAGTCGGGTGTGGTACACGCTCTGCATCAAGCGCAGGCATCTCCCCAAAAGATCTGGTCGTGTCTCCAACGGGCTAGATCGATCCAGGGTGATTGGAATGAACCAGTTCCGGATCCTAAGTTTTGCGTCCTCGTCTGCTAAGCAGAAGCGTGTGAGGAGAATGACGAGAGGGGATAGTAGTTCATCCAAGGACTCCCCATCGGGGAACCGACTTCGAATGCTAGGGTCATCAGAGTTGATGTCCCCGGGCATGAAGTAAGCAAGCGTTGAGTCCAACAATTCATAGGCACGCAGCGCAGAGTCCTGAAACACAGGCGTGGATCCGGAAGATCGGGACAATGAACGCCGACCTGCTGCCAAGACAGAGGATGCACGTTCAAACAACCGCGTTTTTGTTTCCTTGAAACCAGACAGAGAATCACGGTTGCTATTTGAACCAAGTGATGATGAGCTCGCGGAGTCAGGGGTAGGTGCTGAAGGTTGTTTCCCAAACCAAAGACGTCGATTAGTTGGAAGGACCGGGATTATTATTAAAGAATGGATGATGTGTGGCAGTGGATTTTCCAGTGGATTACTGGAAGAGGGATTGACATGAAAGGCGCGCAGCAGTGACGGCAAAAAACTGAAGAACGTTGGGTGAGACTAATAACAGATGCTCGAATGGAGAAGACTCACTTGTCTAGTCTAGTACTCCAATAGTCACCCATGACTTTCTGGCTGACGTCTGTACTTGAAACTTCGGGGCTCTGAATCTCGCAGTCAACTAGCTGCGAGAGAAATCAGCACCGCACCGACGGAATGCGTACAAGAGATACATACTTTAGGATAATGGACACAGAGGTTGAAAGTCAGCTTGAGCAAATCGGTGATAGCATCCTTGACGGTGGTGTTTCCTTCCTTCATCAGTTCGGATAGGTCATCAAGTTTAGCAACGATCACGTCCACTGCAGTCCCAGAACCAGGCCGCTTGTGCTCAACCAACCATTGAATGAACGGTGCAGCGGAAGATGCAGAAGCAGTACAGAGAAATAGAATTCTGGAAGCTAGAAAAACATGTTCAACAGAAGATTTCTGTGGATCTGTGAGAGAGGCAAGAGAATCCACGAAGGTTGGACTAACCTGGAGCAAGTCAATACAGACATGGCCACCGTCGACCTCGGAACCGACAAAGGTGACACGGGCGGATTCGTTAAGGAGGACGGTATTTGCGATACATCGCAAGGCATCGTTCTGCAGTGAATTGTCGATCTTCGAGGACAACTTCAACAAGCAGCGAAGATTTGATGATGAGGAAAGGACGACTGCCACTTCTGGTATACCGCCGAGGCTCTTGATTGTGCTCAAGGCTTTGGGTGCGTCTGTGAGAGAACTGGTGAAGATACACAAAAGATGAAAGCTGCGGATGACAAACCATT
The DNA here is from genome assembly GCA_038092035.1 of Leccinum disarticulatum. Classification (NCBI taxonomy): domain Eukaryota; kingdom Fungi; phylum Basidiomycota; class Agaricomycetes; order Boletales; family Boletaceae; genus Leccinum; species Leccinum disarticulatum. The sequence continues at coordinate 20,051 of JBBPPQ010000223.1, forward strand.
CTTGGAAAGACGAGATATGGTGTTATCAATGAGAACAGCCCTGAGATCGTCGAGTATGAGCTGTGTCAATGTCTTCCTGGCCGGGGTGTCGAGTTGTTTCGTGATTAATGCTAACAACTGAGGTTGGACACGGTGAGGGGAAGTAACTAGGACGACGAAGTACCTTGGGAGATGGCAGACAAAGCTGCAGATGTTTGCTGAGCTGACGCTGAAGTGGAGAGAGAGTTGTACTGATCAAGTGCTCGATTCATAGTAGAAGATCTTCGTGTCGCGGCGGGTAGAGAACTTGGTGAGCATCAGAGATGGCACATATAAAACACAATAACCATTGCCATCTGCACAGCCTCGGTTATCGGAATCGGATATCGGAATCGGAATCGGAACACATCGTTTCCCTCCAATCCTAACAAGAACAAAC
>JBBPPQ010000224.1:0-20426 GCA_038092035.1 Leccinum disarticulatum
CATAACAGATGGGATAGATACGTCAATCAGACTTCGACAAAGCAAAAAAAAAACTTTCGTCCCCGTATTTATTCAGCCAGAACCGTTCACATGCTTCCAACACAGTCTGCATCTGGAGATGAGAGTGGTCTCGAGATAGTACTTTGCAAGAAAAAAAAACGTAATTCCTATCATAGGCACAAAACGAATCAAAAGCCACACCGTCTTGAGGTTCTGAACCTAATTATGTCGGCGAGATTTCCGGACAGGGACAGCGGAGTGAGCGACGGAGGAGATCGTGCCCGTGTGGGATGCATCGGGGTTGTCAGGTTCCACCTGGACCACCAAGTTTTCATCCACGTAATCGTCATCACTGGGGTGACGGCGCTTTGGACGGAGCACGTTATGGTACCATTCCTGATAACGTTCGTGGGCGGTGGCTTTAGCAGCTAGTACCATCGTGTTCCGAACAATACGCCAATTGATGCGAAGGAGAATCTGGGCGTCCTTCAATGTAGACACTTCGGCATCAGGGTAGAGCTTCTGGGTCAATGCAACGATTGACTGTTGCACCTTCTCCAACCCCTCACGCAGTTTCGACTGGACCTTGTCCAACGAGGCTGCCGAAACCAGATCCTGATCCAGGAGATTCCGGGTAGGACAATGTTAGTGTGACTCTGAGAAATCTGACCAAAACTGAAATCACGTACTTCTCGTGTCGGCAAATCTTCATCTACATCAATGGGCTTGTCCGCACGGTCCTTGACCCATAAGAAATATTCGATAGAAGCGATGTCACACCAGGTGTGTCCGGCGATTACGATAGGCCTGAGAGTGTATCGTTCGTCGACATCAGAGCTCGATTCGTCAGATGGCCGGACATGAAAGAAGGACTTTGCATCTCGACACCGCCCCTCCGGATCCTTGAAAAAAAACCTCCAGGCTTCCGAACCCTCGCTTGGTCGAGCGTAACTCTGAGATTCAGTGACACAAATCATGATGGCCAAAACAATCTCAGGACGAGCGAGAATCTCCTTCTTAATCTTCTCCCTCAAATTGTCTCTATCCTGGGAAAACGCACACTCTACGATTGCGAGGACCTGGGCGTTCTCATTTCCCTCCCGCGGCGTGGAAACGAGGGTAAGATCAGGAGTGGCGCTGAACCCGGTTTCCAATGATTTGAAGGTGAAGTTCCCCTCGAGTCTCGTGTGGAGCAACTCCCTGTCCATGGGGAGGGTACCGAGTGTGGATGATATTGCGTATCCAATTTCTGAAATGGGTCCTTCGTGGGCTGGATGTGGCGATTTTACTTGAAGAATGTGTCGTTCAGGGTCAAATGATAATCTATCACCGCCGTCACATCAGCTGGGTAACGTTTACGGTAAAATATGAGTTACTTCGGTTTATTCGGAATGAAGGGTGTTTCGCGCGCGATATAAGAGAGCGCCAGAAATTCTTCCATGGTAATACTGTCAAAGGTCTGTACAAGTTCTGCGTCAATACATCCGGAGGTTTTGTGTCTCTTATTATTTACCTGGATTACACCGTTCGCAAACGAAACATTACCATGCGGTGGTAAGAAACGTTTTAGAAGATCCTTGAATGACCCTTACGAGTCACAGGAGTGCATCAGTTTCGAGTACGATATTTATTGGCTACACATACCGGAGTTTAAGATGGCTTTGGGTGTATGAACAGGCAATGCGGCCATCGCCTCCGAGCATAAGCGATTGCTCGTGCGATCTTCTGGGGTTGCTCTAGTATTGGCGACCGGGGCGGGCCCCGCGGGAGGGCCCGGAGGGGAAACGACCTTAGCATGACTTGCAGCAGCGCGACGAGTCCTGTGAGATACGGATAGGGTAGCAATTTTGGACTCAATGCGTTGGGTGGGATCGGATGGCGCTGGAGGTGACTTGGTAGGAGTTCGAGTGCTTGAAATTGCAGCACTCGGTCCTGAATGGACATGGCGAATGCGAAGACTCGGACCAGAATCATAACCCATCACACTGGTCATGGCGGTAAGGGAATTAGAAGGGGGGAGGAATCCGAGGATCCGGGTGGAGCAAACCACACCGTCACATTACCAAGGTGCCTGGCCAGAGGCTCTACCTATTACCTGAGCCTTTCGGACAAACGTGCTTGGAAACCTGTAGGCTGTGGGAAAATCAGAGATTAGTAGTATGACTTCATATGTGGCTCGGACAGCCCCGAGTTTCAGCATGATAACGAATGGCATATGTATCTCACCGAAGCGGCCACACCTCGGATAAGCTCAAAAAGGGGTGCTAAACTAGTCAACAATCAGAAAGTTGGAACTCCGAGTCACATACCTGAAACCTGGTTGCATAAAGGCCTAAGGTGCGGAAGTTGTGAGAATCAGTGGGAATCGTCAAGATGCTGAAGTCACGCAGAAAAGTTGATCTGAGGACATAACGGGCCTCCAAGCAGTTTGTCAAACTTCTCACCTTTCGTTGTTCAATACTATAACCTGTTTTCAGGAGAAGACATGAAAGACGTGGAGGTTCGTGTGGATGGTAGATACATACTGCAGGAGGAGTTAGGCACAGGTTCGTATGGTGAGTACTGAAATTCTTGATCACGGTGCGTGGGTACAGTGGCAGTGGCACTGGTCGTCAGGACAACTCAGAAGTTTCCACCCTTCCAGGCGCTGAAATTCGTCCTGCTCGCCAACGTCGCCAACCTGTACCCTGGTCGTGGTCCCAACAATGAAGACGATGGAGCGGAGGTGTTTGATATCCACTGCGATTCTCCTCCGCCTGGCGACTCTGATTCCTCACCTGAACGCCCACGCCAAGCCGCTGCTCTGTAGCACCTAGTACGCGGATCTACTGGCCCTCCTCGAAGGTGTACTTGCAACCAATAGCCACCTCGAGGTCTGACACCTCATAGGCTGGGTGTGATAACTGCTCATAACGTTGACCGTGGGCGAGGGACGACATTGCCAATGGGGATTGATCGGTGCGCTGCCTTTGACTTCTTTCCTCGCCCTCACGGGATGTCAACTCTACGTTATACGTTTTTTTCAATATACGCTCACACTTTCCAGAGATGGCGACAGGTGACAAAATGCATGGGCAGTTTCCAAATCATCGGAGAGAAGTTTGGGTGCTTCAAGATCTTAATCATAGGGGCCGGCGGGTGGACCATGCTCACCACCGAGGTTCGTATCGAATCCCGTGTCGCACATTTGCTGACTTATCTTTATATACGACATGCGCTACAGCTACCAAGACGCGGCCAATATCACCGAGCAAGTGAACGCCTTCAAGATAGACCAATCTCTTCTACCAGACGGATATCCACAGCCCACTCGGTGCCATCTCACGGTCAACCGACCCGACCCTAGTAGACATCAAATCCAACGCCGATCTGCATTCTCCCTATCCGTTTGCCCTACCCACAATCACCACGTCTTCGTTCAACGCCGCGTCCGCGGTAATTATCACTTGGGTAGCGCCGCGCGTCGCCGGCAGAAACCTTGTTTGTTTTGTCTGGTTGAGTGTGAGCTTGAAAAGTCAATGCATTACAGTAATGAAACTTGAAGTACTGTACATATATAATCAGATAGTAAACATACAGATGCTATCGTGAGGAGAGCAACATGTGACGCGCGTAAACGTAGTAGTAGTTAAGCACTCTTTTGATCTTGGAAGCGGATATAGGAGGGCCGATGACATGTACAAGAGAGTACTGTACAGCAGTGCTACGCACATGGTATTTGAAAAGTAAAGCTAACTTGTACATAAAATGATTATACGATACAACGACCTGTGATCACAGCCGCATCTTTGTTTCCCACGAGTGATGAAATTTCGAGGATAAACAAGGTAATTGGGGCAAGTGGATGCTAGCAAGTCCACTGTCCCCGAGCGATCTCACAGGTGCATGCTTTCAATGTGTGTTAGCGTGGAATGCACGACATCGAAAATCTCTAATTGATATTCCAAAGGAATGTGCCTACGTCGTAAGGTTGTCCCGGAACTCCCGCTACCCGTAAACCGATTGGCATCTCAACTACAAAAAGAAAAACAGACTACAACAGAAGCTCCAGAGTCCCACAGTAAGTGAGCACCGGTGATTGGCAGGGGACTATTGCTTTGAGGCTCTGCGAGTCATTTGTATTAGATATTGTAATGTAAAATGATGCGCTCGTGGTGGTGTGCAACTAATGGCAGCTTGATGCGCTTTGTAGCTGGCTTAAAGCCGCATACATAGCTGCAGTTAGCCGCGCCAAATTTTAATTTATTAGGGGCGAGAGAACGAGGGAATGGGATGAGATGTGGCGGGGCTAAGGACGATTCAAGACGACGACGACAACGTCTCGTTGTCGTCGTGGTGGGGGATGTGCTGGGAAGGAAAGGCCCGAAGTACCTGAGAGGAGAGTTGAGGAAAATTGACTGAGAGTGACTGACTAGTTGGCCGTCACAAAATGTCGCATGAAGTAATGCGTTGTCATACTGTACAATTTGTATCTCCGCTCAGTATCTCCGCTCACGACAGGGACACAGACGGCTTGTTGAAACGTTGATCCGGGCCCGGCAGGAACGTTTAACTAAAAAAGGAAATCGCTTGTACTTGTTGTGTGATGCTGAGTCACTCGGACTTTCCTTGGCTCACAAACAGAATGAGGCGATAGATCATGTGAGGGTTGTGCCACTTGGCAAATCATTGTTTATGAATGCTGTAGGTTGATTGACGAGATCGTTCCCTCGGCGAGGCGTCGATTCCTTCGGAGAGTTTATACTATGACCCGTTATATATCCGGGCCCTCGCGAACACTCTTCCTCGACTCATCTTTGAAAAATCTTTTTAAAAACCTTGTTACTCGGATGTCAAAGCTTTGCATTTTCACTATTCGCTATGTGTTCAATGTGATTTCAAATTCATAGGATGCGTATCATTCTGGGACCCGGACTCTCGTATTTTTCATCGTGGACCCAACTCGTGTATGTCTTCCCAAACTCACACGAAATGGGGAGGGTTTAATTTTTTAAAAATTTTGGTCCCCTCAAATAATATCGATCAGCCGACCAACTTTTGTTTGCATTCGTGGACCAGAATCGTGGTTGACTTGTCTGGTGTGCGTCTCGCGTGCTGCTCCGCTCTTATGATTCATGGGTTACTGGTGCTTCTGCTCAGTCTGTCAGAGAGTGACTCAATGTTGTACTTGAGTTCTTACAACTGCCAATGTCGGGAGGTACGTTGTGGATGTATGTATTGCTCCGGAGTCTAGATCTTGATTGTTTTTATGCTCGGTCTTCCGGTTCGAAGCACCATCTTCGTGGGTTCTCGATACTTTGGGCTTGGACGGTGTCAATGTGGAATGGACCTCCCTTGTGCATCCAATTCTGTCCCTGCCACCAGCGTCTGACTGAACATAAGCCCTGAAAAGCTTGCACACCTTGTTGAGATCAGTTATCTACAGAGTACCACATGTTTTTCTACCACAAGGAGTTCATCATATCTGAATAGCATGTGTTCACTGGGTTGAACTAGTGTCAATGTCAATGCAGTCACTCGTCTTCATTTGTCTTTGCCTGGAGTCGGGGACTTGGCGCAAGTGCGCCGCTTAATCAACTAATATCTTACGTTACGTTAGCCGCCGGCTGTACCAAGTACGCACAGCCGCACTGCATCGCTTTCGATCGCGATGGCGTGCGTCATGCGATGCGAAGCTCATCATTCGGCGAGCTCACCTCAGCATCGGCGTGGGCCCGGCACGGCTTGCTGTGCGGAGTGAATGGTTCGTGAGGCTGCTTCATGTGAGGGCCGGAAATGCGGTCGCACCGTCAGTGCATCATCACCACAGCGGGTACAGTATGAGGTTGCTCACCATGTGCGCTGTCCGACGGCGGAATGAAAATGTGCGGTGGTCTGTGACTGCCGCCATCCTCGATGAGGTGAGTCCTGACAACGGGAACGATGCAGAGTGGGCAAAGGCGGGCAAAGACATGTTGTCGCTGTGGCCGTGTCGGCGTGGTGCCGTCCAAGTTGTCGCATCAAGTTGTCGCGTTGTACTAACTTGCAACACTTCGGAGAAAGTTAAACAGCGAGAGTTGAGCAGAACCGGGATTGCTAGATCGTTGTAGAATAGCCATGCGCACCCATGTTGTCAAAGACGTTCTCGGATTACCAAGGTGGCAGAACATGCCAACATCCGAGGAACAATCCGCTGACTTCAATTGATCAAAGTATACAGTGACTACACAAGTATTTACTGATAGTAGCTCCATGTCCGAAGGCCCCAGCACGCTTGTTACAATAATCAAGATACTTTATGAAAACAAAATGTTGTTGCGTTGTAATACTGCTACAAAAAACAGTGACGCGAATGACGGTGCAGTAGTACTAAAAACATTTAAACAAAGTGAAACAAACATAAATGTTATGTAACAATATGTACAGATCAAAGGAATACTGTCAACTGGCGCTCTGAACGACAAAGGTCAACGAATCGCAACAGATCAAAGTATCGGTGGACTTACTGGGTGTACGTCGCAGGTTTTTTCGATGAGGGACAGAAAGCGCAGAAACGTATCCGCCATCAGATATAACCATCCTAGCACGTCCGACGACTTGATTTGCAACGGCCACTTCTCCTTTCATGCTTTGTGCACGTTGCGCTGCCTTTCTAGATTGTAACAGATGGTAATTGGCACATGCCTTGTTGTGGCTCATACGCTTTTCCTCGACGACCAACTGAGCCTTCAAGACGTCGCGCTGGGCACGAACCGTACTAATCAATAGCGCAGCCTCTTGCGCGCTGCTTGGACATTGAGAGGTTTTTTGATTGACCTGTATAACGCTTAGTGTCGCTTCCAACAGTCGCCGTGATGAAGAACTACTTGCCGGATACTCAACAAAGTAGAGAGGGTCGCCGAATAGTGAATCAAATGAGGTGCCTGAGTGAATGGACTCCTCACTGCCAGCAGCGGTGCAATTACCCTTGAAAGGGACAGAATTTTCTACGAAAATGGGGGGTTAGTTCTATGGTGTCTGTAGCGAGAAATTGCCCGAAAATCACCCATGAGGGCCACAACGAGACTTCCCGCCGCCAAAACTTAGAGCTTAGGCCACGTAGGGCATGCACAACATTGAATCTCCGATGTACTTTTGGTCCGTAGTACATCACAAAACGTGCAGAAAGAAGATATGTCAATGCAGGGTCAGAACAGATAATATCGTATTTGTTACTCCTTTGTCAGCTATGTCGTTTCCGACAACTCATGTATGACTGGACCAACAATCGTTTGTTCTGACCATTAGAGCTGATTTAGACAACATCAGATATGAGTTTTTGATCCCGCTATGAGCAGACATATAAGACAACTCAATGTATTCACTTTTGACCCCGCTATGAGCAGACATTATCATACTAATCGATACCAACTCCGAGTTACACAGAATGCCGACATCATACATGGCAGGTACTAATAGGGCAAATGTCCAAATCCGATGGTTTCTAATATTACAGTGGGAAGGGAATTGATGCGGTGCGTTGAATTGAACAAGAAAGTCGATTGAGCGTGTGTGTGATCCGGGATTGATGTAGAGTAGCCACTGGCCAGAAGTCCATGGGTATGGCAGTTACAAGCATTGAATACAGACGAATAAGCATAAACGCGAGGCATGATCGAGCAACAAGGGCTGAACAAGACTGGAAATATGACCACAAGCACAATCAGTGCATGTCTCTGTGAATAAAAGGATACGATACCGTTCAGTGGCGAGCCCTTCTCCTTTTCACCACCTTCTTCGGCGGCGCCTTATTTTCCTGGGCAGCAGCCGGCAAGGCCTTTCGTCTCTTGGACTCCGAGTTCACCGTGTCATCTTCACTGGCACCTTGGTCGGAATTGTCTCTGGCTCGGCGGGCACGAGACGACGGAGGACTCAGAGTTCCATCAGGAATCGACGCAGATTTTTCTCTGGACGTGTTGAACCGTGGTGGCACGCGGATGACAGGGGGCGGTTTGGAAGCACCGCGGCCATGATTGGCATCATTGAAGTCAGCCCAGTCATCGTTCCTGGGCTGGTCTTCCTCGTCCATATAAAGATCATCTGGTGGTGCCGAGTTGGCCCTGCGGCCCCTGCCGCCATTGTCATCACCAGCATCATCACCAGCTGCATTAGCATTTGCTCCCAATGCACGTGATTGGGCTTGCGCACGCAGTTTTTCCAGGAAAGGACTGGTACCATCGCCAGAACTTCCATTGGACTCACGATCTTCACGACCGTTCTCGTTCTTGAAAAGAAGCCTAGTATACAACCGCCGTGTCAGTAAATTAGCACAAAAGAAGAGAATACATACTTGTTGTAGTGCCGAATGAGTGCTTCCTTCCACTCCTCGTCTGCACACCCTTCTATTGTATCCAGGACCGTGTAGTAAAATTGTCGGTAATTGAAAGCGCCATCCATCTCTGACCATCTGCTCTTCGAGGAAATGTGGTACCGGGCCTTCAGATTGACATGCGTAAATTATCACATCAACGTCAAGTCTTATTACGTACATGAACACACGCATATGCGATGTTTGCAGCCTCAACCTTGGTCATCTGATGTAAATCGGCATTGCATGGGCGACTCCCGGAGGGCTCATCACCAAAGGCACTTGAGGAACCCTTTAATACATGTAAAAAGACCTTGTCACGGTGTAGTAATGGTCAATCATTAGTTCAAACGTAAGACAACCTTCACCGTGACTTACCCTTTCAAGATAGAATCCCCGAAACATACCTTCATGCATGTTCTCCTCGTTGAAGTTGGACCCAGGTGGGTGACCGCCCCATAAGAAGGCTGGGAATATATCAGATGTGACGCTGATTTGCCCATCCGACAGCTTCTTTTGAGTGCTGGAGGATAATGTCAACAGACACTGTTTGCAATTCAAGAAGCGGTTGCACTTACGATTTGGGATCCGCAGCAAAGGCCTCTATGTGGTCTATTGGGCAGAGAAAACGAGCAATAACAGGATGGGCGAAGCCTAAATGAGATTTCGATTTTGAAGTGGAAAGGATGGGCGGCAATACAACGCCATCACCGTGGGCAGATACATAACGTCCGATGCGCTCCTTGAGTCTTGCACTATCATCGGAACGTGCACATGTAATCACTCTTTTCATCTTCGAGTGCCCGGTTAGCAAGAGAAAATCGCATATATGCGCAGACTTGCCCCATTCAGAACATTTCGTAGCTCATCGCGTTTCTTGGGATTGTCGATGAGGTCCTTCAATGCGGGTGCAAACTTGATGAACATATCATAGACACGTTGATTCAGTTCCTTTTGCTTCGGAGGACTGGGAACATTTAGAGAGAGATTGACACGCATATACCCACCTACATTGCTTGGAGCAGTTTTTTACGCATCTTGCGTTCAGATTCGGACTCCTCAAGCCCACCCATCCTCGCTGCGTCTTCTTGCTTGATTAAAGTAATGTATTCGATTACCTTGCGTGGGTTGCAGAAAAGATCCACACAACGAGCAACGGCACGTGCGGCATCTCCGAAGTCCTTGCCCAACGGTCCAAGCTTCGAGCTTGATTTGGTGTTGGACCCAGACTCGGAGTCCGAGCCACCATCCCCAGCACGCAGAGCCTTCGAAGATCTCCTTCCAGAACAAACAAATCAATCGAGTTAATGTGAATCCCAAATGTGCTTACTTTCGACTCTTCTCTTTGCCTGTTGTCCTTCTCGTAGTCTTCTTCTTTACCACAGTGGTGTTCTTCCGTCTTGTGTCCTCCGAGCTGGAGCCTGACTCCGAGTCAGGGGATTCGGAACTTGAACTGGAGCTGCTCATGATTTTGGGGTGTGGATGGAAGTGGTAGTAAGCGATCAAGGTGCGAGCGTCACGCGTCACCGTGACGGAAATCGGAAGATTAGTAGATTGGTCTTGATTATATAATAATTTCCCTAATTAGGCTTGGTTGTCTGAGTCGCGTCGCAACCGTGACTCTATCCACAACCCCGATGATCGTTCTATGCAACATTTAGTAGTAAGTTCACTCCTTTTCCACTCTTCAGGAGCGTATCTCAATCCCCTTTGCAGGTATACATCCTTACAGGCATCTCAATGTACATATATACAGCGTCAATAGATGTTTTGCTCGTTTGAAGCGCATGATTCGGCATGAATGGGCCTCCGAGTCCACGTCCTTCCCGCCGTTGACCCATGGACCACACACTTTCTTGTGTCTGCGGCAAAGTTTTCACTGTTATCAAGTCGCTGAGCGCACACGAATCTCAGTGCAAAGTCCACAAAGAGTCTATTGATCAAATGTTCTCCAGACATGAAGAATTCGTCGAGAGACTGGGACATCATCGACGCAAGAAAAAACGGAAGCGCCACCGCAGCCGTCGGGACTCGTCATTGGAATCACTGCACCTTCAAAGTCGTGAACAGTCTCCCCAACATCCTGAAGGACCTGAACACCCCGGAGCAGTCCCAAGTCCACAACTTGAACGCGCTCCGAGTGCAGAAGTCCCAGCCGCCCCGTCAAGTCAGGCTGATCATCCAATTGATCTTCTGAGTCCCCGCTCCCCAGGTCTGGAGACACCGCGAAGTGATCACAATCAAGTGCCAATGGAGGTGCGTAGGCCTGTTTCACTACATCCGAGTCGTCAAAAGTTGAGTCTTTCATTTTAGGTCGATATCCAACTTCCTGAAACCAATATTGACCCCGGGCCCGACACCCATCACACCCCTCAATCACCCCCCCAGATCTCTGCCCGCTCGGGGCGAGCTATTCGTCTCCCTGCAAGATACAAAGACTACTTGCCAGGGGACAGTGTAACTCTCCCTCAGGTTCCTCTGGCACCCACAACTCCTCGTTCATCCGTTCCGCCGCATGAAGATTTACCTGTTCAAGCACCTTGCTACCAGACCAAACCTGACAGTTTTGGTCGCTATCGCACATACCCCACACGACCAACCCTTAACCCTGATGAGAACAGCTCTCTGCCCTCGCATGTTGATGCTCCAACTCTCGAACAGGAGCTTCCATGTGCCACGTCTCGGGTTGGCAGCCTTTATCCAGCCGGGGAGATCACACGCGAGAATTTATTCTCAGCGTTTAGCAATCCAACTGCCGGTTTACTTATGTGCTGGCAATACTCTGGTTCGACTACAAAGTCTATTGCTGAGCTACAACGCCTTTGGACTTTCATGAAGGACCCAGCATTCGATCCCGCTGTCGAGTCAACATTCTCGCACGAGAGGGAGCGGAAAAATATACTGCGATACCTCAGTGAAGAAGGGAATCCTTTTCGAGCCGAGCATGGTTGGAAGAAAAGCAAAGCGAGGATCCCGCTGTTCAAAGAAGACACCACATATCTCTCTGAAAACGACCCAGATATCCCATCGCTGTCTGTTGATGTCCATCATCGCTTGCTAATCGATGTTATCAAATCTGTATTGGCCGACGACATCTCGAAGACGTTTCATTTCACGCCATTTGAAGAATACTGGACGTCGGCGGATGGTCGCAAACTTAGAGTTTATTCCGAGGCCTATACATCACCGGAAATGTTGAAGGCTCATGCCGACATCAATGCTCTTCCGAGGGAGGTAGGGGATACGTACGAGCGTGTCGTCATGCCTCTCATGATTTGGTCGGATGCCACCCACCTGGCAAACTTTGGTGATGCATCGCTCTGGCCGATTTATCTTTTTTTCGGTAATCAGTCCAAGTATGTCCGTGGCAAGCCGACGTCCGGAGCATGCCATCACGTCGCGTATATTCCAAAGGTGCCGCTGGTTACTTTATGACACTTGGATTAAAACTAACTAGACTTCTTAGCTACCAGACGAGTTCCAAGATATTTACATCAAAGCTCATGGAGAATCCGCAACACAAGAAACTCTAACTCACTGCAAGCGTGAGCTTATGCATGCCGTTTTACGATTGTTGCTAAACGAGGATGCCTTTCGTGAGGCATACGAGTCTGGATTGGTTATGAAGTTCAGTGATGGCATCACTAGGCGATCATTCCCCCGGTTCTTCACATATTCCGCCGACTACCCAGAAAAGTGAGTCGGACGAGGCACAATTCAGCTGCATTTGGTGATTGACTAACACGCTCAGAGTGTTGGTGGGCTGTATCAAATTCCTAGGAAAATGTCTTTGTCCCCGGTGTCTCGCAAAGAAGAAAAATGTGCACGAGATGGGAACTAAAGAGGACATGGCTGTGAGAACTAATAGGCTGCGCGAAAACAATGAGGCATATCGCAAGAAGATCAGAAAAGCGCGCAAGCATATGTTCCAGCATGGGAAAAAGATCTCGAGTAGGGATGTCGCGAAATATTTGGAAAGTCAATCACTCACGCCGGTTCACGTACGTGATATTCTTATCTCGGCCAAGATATTGCTCTCACATCATCACAATAGAATGCCTTTGGCATTTTCCTGTTTAATTTTTTCCATATGCTGGTTGTCGACCTGCTTCATGAGTTCGAGTTAGGTGTCTGGAAAGCGATTTACACGCATTTGATGCGTATTTTCTATGCAGCCGGAGGACTAACCATTCAGGAGTTAAATTGGAGGTATGTAACGACAATGACCCTCTTGCAATGATCCCACATACATGATGTCTAGATACCGTCGTGTCCCCACTTTCGGAAGGGGTACAATCAGAAAGTTCCATCAGAACGCCTCTGCAATGAATCGATTGGGTGCTCGAGACTTCGAAGACTTGCTACAGGTGAATATGGTCACGGTATAGATATACTGAGTGGTGCTAAAAATTGTCTATTAGTGTGCTCTTCCCGTATTCGAGGGACTACTTCCTGAACCGCATAATACGGTCATCCTCGACATGTTGTTCCAACTGGCGACATGGCACGCGTTTGCCAAGCTTCGCTTACACACAGATGACACACTTTCCCTTTTCGAAACAGCAACGACGTGCTTGAGTCAACTAGTCAACAAATTTTGTAAGACCACATGTTCGTATTACCTTACAACAGAGCTCCCCCAAGAACATGCAGCTCGAGGTCGTCGCGAGGCTGCCCTTGCTGCCAAAAACTCCCAGGCATCGAGATCGAATGCCAGGTCAGCCACTGGGCCTAAAGTCAAGACGTTAAATCTGTCGACTTACAAGTATCACGCGCTCGGGGACTACGTCGACACAATCCGGCAGTTCGGGACAACAGATAATTATTCCACTCAGACGGTAAGTACATCTTTTTTGGCTTTGGGTCGCTCTTGAGCTCACAAGTGTTTCACCAGGGTGAGCTCGAACATCGCTGCTCAAAACGGCGTTTCGTTCGATCAGGAAAGAAGAAAGGTACCATGGTTGCGAGCATTGCCAATCAAGAGGCAATAGAGCGATACGTCCGCAGGGTAAATGGAAGGCGGGAAACACTCAGAACCGAAGAGACTCGAGGTCAGCAATCGGTACGACCGCGGTCATCTCCAAGTGACCACTACCATATTGCTGCTACGTCTCGGAATGTAGAGGACCTCATGGCATGGTTGGGACAACAGGGAGAAGATCCCGCTGTAGAGGTAAGCACCACTTTCGTGGAATTCGATTGGACTAATTTGTCGGGTAGAATTTCTTCCCTCGACTCAAGGACCATGTCCTCGCTCGGATGTGTGGGTTCCCTTACGATGGGGACGAACATGTTTTTACGGACGAAGACCGAAGCTGCATCGCTTTCCACGATAACAAAATTCACAACCATCCTCTGGTACGGATCAACTACACTACGTATGATCTTCGGCGGGAGCAAGATACGATCAATCCGCTGACCCGCGCTGACATCATGGTGTTATCACAAGAGGATGAGCGTACTCATCCATACTGGTATGCGCGAGTGATCAAGATTTTCCATGTCATGGTGGAGTACCGAGAGCACGAGTACTCGCTGTTCAAGAAGCCTGTGCGGATGGACGTCCTTTTTGTCCGTTGGTTTCAGATGGATTCAGACTATCGTGCTGGATGGGATGCAAAACGATTGTATCGTGTCCAATTTTTTGAAAGGGCTCATAACGCTGATGCATTCGGTTTCATTGACCCGAGTTTGGTTGTTCGAGGGGTCCATCTGATTCCTAGTTTTGCCTATGGGGAAACAGAGGACTATCTCGATCATAGTTTCGCTCGTCGTCAAGTAGATGCTGCCGATACAGACTGGCGATACTTTTATGTGAATATGTGAGTCACCGTTTTCTTTTTTTCTAATAAATTACTCTCATCATTGGTACGGCCCGTACACTACTAGGTTTGTAGATCGAGACATGTTCATGCGATTCCGAGGTGGAGGAATTGGCCACAAGTCGACTCGAGATTGGGATGAACTGTTACAGAGTGAGAGAGGCGGCATTCAAGACCCTATGCATGATGATACGCGTGCTGAGGAAGGTTCTGAGAGAAGAGAGCAAGTGGCGCATGAAGAGATCGACTCGGAAGAGGAAGAACCAGACGAGGAACAGTTGGGCAAGGAACCTGAGGATGACACGGGAGAGGGGGAAGGCAATATGGAGGTAGGAGAGGACGATGAGAATGAACTTGATAGGGTCATTGCTGATGACGGAGAAGAGCTGGATGAGGACGTTTGGGCGCGGGAGGGATACGGCACCCTGTGACTCGGACAAGTCTCAATATTACATTTGAATGCCTGCACATACAATAGTCTTGTCTACAAGACAATGAGGACGTCTACTTTATGCAAAGATGACATGCTATTGGCTACTTGCGAGTGACGACGAGAATTGATGACATCGACGTCTGGGAGTCCGTGACACACTGAGATCACGTGGGCATCATTTTTTGAAGAGTGACACGCGTGACATACCTAATCGGGTAATGTCAGTTTTCTGCACGTTTTGTGATCGGCGAGAAGGATTACTAAAAAAGTCTCGCGTGCTTGATGTACAAACAAAACATAACGATGGCATGAGAACCGTGCCAGCACCACACTGGGACCTTGACAACTTCTTATTCAACGTTCGTCCTTTCAAAGTCTGTAGTTCTGAAACTGACATGGATTTTGAAAATAGTTGAGTCGATCGCGATCCAGATACTCTCGGGTATTGCATCAATGCATCACAGACCGAGCCACTGTTCCCGAATCTACTACCAAGGTGACTGGTTAAGCCTCAGTTAGAAAGTTTGTACTGTCGTGGACAATGTCGCCCCTCTCTCATACTACCTCCTGGCTCTCTTGCCATACAGGATATGTCGATACGTTTTCATTGAGAGTGGACTTTGGCTGACTTTAGCGACATCATGAATCGGCACAGTCGCCAGGCACCGTGACTGAACACGCCTTCGGTCCATGGACTGAGCAGGGTTTCCGTATCAATGTCTTGTCCCACTCTTCACAAAAACAGAGCAGGCCGCGCAACGCCACGCCATTTGCGTCAGAAACCTCAAAGTCTCCGATGGAGGCAATGCACAACGTGGAACACCCAACTATCTAGCCTAGTGGGGATGACACCGAAGACGAGAAACACGTTTGCCCAGGTATACCTACGATGAAGGAGAAGTTTTCAGAGCTAGAGTTGTCTCTCCTAAACCTCCATCGAGACGTCGAGACACTGTCTCATGCCTTTCCGTCATCCAGCGGTCGTCGAACAAGTCTGCCTCTTGCTACTCTTTGTTGATCATTACTGCCTCGGACGTCCACGTGCAGGCCCAGGTGATGGGGTGAAAACCAAACATCTCGTACATACCACCTGTTCAACGATAATCCTTCCTCGAGACGTTCCACGGACATGTTAAATCGTGGACCAAGTCAATATATGCAGTCACAAAGCACATTTGAGACTTGTCTTCTGTCACCGCGTCCCAAGAAACCAATCTGTGGCTGAGCTGTGAAATAGATTTGGAGGGTAGCGATGCCCAACGGTGGTCGTGAGTATGGTCGAGTTCTACACCCACCTGTTGTTCTCCCTGACCTGTAAATGTGACGACTCACTCGCTTTTGCAACTAAATGCTAACATAGATGAAAATTTGCACTGATCGAAAGCAAGGTGTAGATGGCACCACCAACTCACCGCTCTTTTACCATCGCTCCGCCTTGCACTAGAGCCAAACTTGGTGACATGCACCATCAAGAGTTCTCGGTTGAATCCGACCTGTGAGTCTAAACTCTGTCATGAAACTCTTCACCCATACCTGTTTCGATGATCCGAATGTGCTTCATCAGTTTGATCGTTATCCGGTTAGTTCCTGGATATCCCGACATTTATTTAAGTCAAGCGCACGTACTTGATGGTATTTGTACTCCTCCACATTCACTACCCAATGCTCTTCAAGGTGATTACAACCATTGCCGTCACAGTCCCTGTTTTCGTTCTGGCCGCCCAAACACCTGATCTTAGGGGAAGTGATAGCATAGCCATACCACTCAAGAAACGCTCTGATATCGACGCACGCGAATTTCATACTACATCACATAACGCGTAAATTGACCTTTGATGTCCTCAGGCATCGTTTTTGCTCACACGTTTTTAGCAAGATTATCCGTGGGTCAAGTGGCATGGATGGTTCCGAAACGGACATGGGAACGCCGCATCCTTCTGCTGTGAAACGGGACGGGTCCGGAGCCGGTGTTGATTTGACAAACTACAATGATTACATGTGGTATGGGACCATTTCGATCGGCACTCCTCCCAAGTCCTTCACTGGTAAGTTTAAGTTCCGTGCATTCGTGACACCCAGTCACTCTGGTCGCCACCTTAGTCCAGTTCAACACCGCTTCTAGGTAAGTGAAGTCTGTCTGTACCATCCGCTCTCTCGTCTTATTCGACCCAGCGATCTCTTTGTTCCAGCCTCAACCGATGATGAGAACTGCAGAAGCCACGCTAACCTCTGGGATCCCGCATCGTCCCACATCACCAACTTCGACCTCAATAAGGATTTTGCGCAAGTATTTGCAGATGGTAGGACTGCCAGTGGTAAAGAATACAAAGACAAAGTAACCATTGCTGGTTTTACCGTATGTTTGTATTGTTTGCCAACACGATCACTTCTGACTGCCAGTGATGAATAGGCAGACATTCAGACCATCGGTGCCGCAACGTCATATTCTTCAGATCTGAGAGCATCTGAGTTTGCTGCAGATGGTTTATTGGGATTAGCTTTCCCATCTTTGTCAGTATTTTATGGCGAAAGCCCTCTGTTGCACACACTCTACAACGAAGGAAAGCTGTCTCAACCAGTGTTTTCACTCAAGCTCACTTCTTCCGGCGGCGAGCTGTACATCGGTGGAACCAACGAGGCACTTTACATTCATAACACCCTCGTCTTTGCCCCTGTAATAATTCCGGCGGTGAGCGCAAACACCAGGCGGTATGGATGCATACTCAGATTTACCTTTCAGGTTTACTGGAAGCTGATAATAGATAACATTCAAGTCAACGGGAACATAGTTTTGACAGATGTAATCGCCGTCATCGACACCGGTGCCCACTTCATTATTGGTGATCCTCGGCGACTTTTTACCCTGCACAAGGCGGCTCACGGGGGGCCATTCAAGAACAGGGGTCAATTCCCGGAGGGTCAATACGACGGTTATTACACCTGTGAGTTTCGGTCGATTTTGGTACTTTTGATTGACACCCTGTAGTCCCATGCAGATTTTTTCCCTCCATCACTTTTACCATTGGTGGAAGGGGATTTTTAATGCCTGCCACGGCCCTCAGCATGGGAAGGGTTATGCATGGGTCGCGAAACTGCTTTAGCGGATTTTCGTCTGTGGAATCCGTGACGCATCCTAGTAGTGAGATTCTCCTGACCAACATTGCCTCTACCCATGCTGAAGCGGTGAACCCGACTAGGATTCTGGTCGATCGGGACCATTTTCCTCCAACAGTTCTATACCGTGTTTGATTTCAACAGCGAGTCTCCACGAATCGGATTCGCAGAGCTTACGCCGATTTGAAGATAATACACTATACAAAGCAGGCTAGATACATACTACATACTAGTGAATCAGTAGTAGTAGTAGTAGTGATTTTTGAACAAGAGGTCTGATTGTATTACTAGTAGAGTCACGACTTGCCACCACTCTACCATTTTGTATCATCATCCTCGACATCCTTGAGCTCCTCTTTCGAAGAGGGTCGCAATTGTGTGACCCCAGTTAATACCTTTTTGAAACATGAAGAATTTCCTCGCCACCTTCTTGATACATGCCTATATTTGAAATATTGACACCTGAAATTCCTGTTTGAACTTACCTACAATGTCGAAAGTTCATTACTGTAATGTTCATTTATGAGGTGCGTCAGAGCCACACACGGCACACGCTGCGACCCGAGACGGGTTACGTCGTGCACTGCTCGTTGTGCGGGCGCCACCGCCGCCTGCTGTTCCAATTCGAGTGTCCACTGGTGGGAAGAGCGAGATGGAGACCACGAGCGCACATGTCCGTGTGGACATGGAGGCGACAGTGCACGACGGTGTGCGTTCCCATGACAAAGTGAGAGGACTCGGAGGACGGGCATATTATGTGTGGCCTGCCTGCACATCCAGTGAGCGGGGGCGGGATGTTGTCGTGTTGAAGTTGATCGACCACGAGGTCGCCGGCACCCTTTGGAATCCCGAGCCTCAGGCTGTCGCTCCGAGAGATTTGAACAACTTTTATGACATTGCTACAAGTCTGGATGAAGAAGAATTGGGTGACTGTGACAGTGACTCATAAGCTGCATTAATACCGCTCAGATCTCAAAACTCGCCCACATTCTCCACATTCCCCCTTGTTCTCAGACATCCGTATTTCGCATTTATGGGCAACCGTCTCTCTACTTCGGCTTCTATCCTCCAACCGCAAGGTGCTCAGGAAAGTACAAGACGGACGACGTACATTCGTGCGCAACCGATATAAACAAGCATGAACAAGTCTTCATCACGAGTACGCGTAATTCACAGTATCCTGGAGGAATGCTAAAGTCCGTGTTTAGGGATCCATGTCACAGATATTGCGTGTGATCTCGGACTACTGCCAGTTGTGTTCTACATCACAGTAGACGTCGATGGCGAGTCCACACAAACATCAAACTTTTGTTGAAAGGCGAGAATACTGTGGAATGGGATGAGGAAATTCTTCCGTCTGTACATACCTTCCCGGTTCTTCCTGTCTGTGCTGAACAGCATCCAAGGTCGTCGACGCAGTCTTCTGTTATTTCGTTCGATGTCTACACATCGTTCCAGATTCAAGGTTGAATTTGAATCGGAATTGACTGTAAATACACTTTCATACTTTAATCTGCGTCCCGAGGAATGTTTGAAAGAGATGAAATCACTAGGAACCCGAAGTCCATTTGATGATGTTGCGAGATCAACCTACAATTAACAAACAAATTCAGAAGGATAAACAAACTTACTACCAGTTCATGAAACCATTGTTCGAGCATATGTTGATGTTCCTCACACTCGAGAGAGGCGTTTGAGAGGATGTTTCGCAAACCCGTTTCATGATATGGTGAATGCGTTGGCAACGGAATATGTATGTCCACTCGGGTCCTGGTTCGGAAGAGTGAATGGTGTGTTTGATGCCAAGGATACTATGTTGGTGTGGGCGGCGTACACGCATACTTCCAGAAGAATGAGCAAGGAATAGGAGAGCGATGACTAGCAATGGCCTATGTCAATATCGGATGAAAGACAGCGTTCAAGTTCGCTGTATCAAGGACAACATGACTCATTTGTGAGAGTGCAACATGCGATGAGCGTGACGAATGGTGAAGCGCATTTGATGAGTATCATTACCTCACTCTCGATAAAATTTGATCGGGGTTCTCGCCATACTTTACGTATATCTTGCCATTTCAACCTCCTGACAACCCGAATGCGCCTGAAGGAGAGAATAAAACCGCAAGCGCCGACCAAGGATGTTTGAGGTGTCCTGCGCCCAGGAATGAATAGTTCCGCTCACTACTGCGTCGAGCGAAAGGAGAACTCGACCAATGTCCGATTTGCTGTCCGATTTCGGAGTTCCAACAGCGATTGAGATTTTCAAGCGACCGGCGAGCCGGCCATCGTTGACGTCATAGACGCGGATTCCGTCTATACACGACAAAGTTACAACAAAGTTGAAGAACAACGAATGGGATCATTTCGCATGTCATGAGGTGCAACTCGAAGAAGGCTCTCGAAGTGGCTGTACGCTCTCGGACTCATAGAGTTCCGTTAAATACTTACGTAGCTTATTGGGTCCGATTCAGATTTGCAGTTTGATCGACTACATTTCTCGCAAAAGTTTCGATCGCCTGATTCGCTAGCGCTACATATCGGATACATGTGACATACATACATGAAAGCATACAGAACATTATCATTAAGATATAAAAGGTCGCCCATCGAGGAGGGAATATCATTATAAGTAGAAAGGAACACTAGCCATGCCAAGGCATCAACGTCTGGGAGGCTGACTATGCGCTTGATCCTTCTTGCGGTAGTTCAACTGCGGCTTGCTTTGCATGAT
>JBBPPQ010000225.1:0-20425 GCA_038092035.1 Leccinum disarticulatum
CGACGACGACGAACAGTCAATGACACGCGACGTCTGCGAGGCGAAGATCCGGTGAGGATGCCATTGAGATCGGCGTTGCGCAACGCCAGTCGGATGCCATCCCCGGGTGCAGTTTTGGTGGTTACACTAGTGGTACGGACCACGGTAACGACGACAGGGACGGTCGTTCCGCAGGGAGGTGCTGCTGCTGCAAGGTCGGGAGGTGTGGAAGCAGACGAGCGGAACCGAGGTCGGAGGTCGTGGAGGGATTCGTCGGTCTCGTCGTATGCGACTGGGAGGGAGGGTTTGGATGGCGAGGTGCTGCAGTCGAGGGTGTCGTCGCCGCCGTCTGGCTTACGATCGCGGTCTCCGGAGCCTTCGTTTATGATCCCGCCGCCGCCTGTCGACCCTCCTCCGGTGGTGCGGACTGCTGCGATGACAACTGGGAACGGGCACGCTAATCCCAAGACGACAGAGTCGTCAGTACCCCCTTCGTCGACCGTGTCGACGGAGACAGATGCCACGGCCGCTGCTGGTACGGTCAAAGTGCGACGCAAGAGCGTGCGGATGAGTCTACAGCCTACGTTTTCGCCGACGCCGCCGGCGCTGTTCAATGAAGGTGACGAGGATGGGGAGGAGAGCGCGCTGTGGAGTCGAGCATTCGACGAAGGAAGAAGGGGACCGCACTCGAGCGAGGCGTAATGGTAACAAGCCTCATTCTGAACACGAGGACGTGTGGGCTGATTCGAGCGAGGAGGACAAGGCATAAGGGCGTGCGAGGTGGTTATTGAGTCAGAGTCTGGATGTTGGCCGTGCCGGTGGGGGACCTGCCAATACCAAAGGCAAGGCGAGGATGAGGGGATGGGACTTGGACTCACTTATTGTGTATCTTATAGGTTCGGTATCTCTGATCACTGTTTTATTTCTCTAGCAGTATTCGAATAGTATTTTGTTTGTCTTGCTCGTATTTTTCCACCACTATACTAGTTGCATTCATTCACTAGTACCAGTCTACATATTCTGCAACGAGCAATGTACAAGTACAAAACATACGAGGGATCAAGGCACAATGTATCATAATCGAGAGGTTGCACAAACCAGTCACTTCCAGCAAGACACCCAGGACTCCCCAAACAAGGATTGATCAACGGATAGTTGGCAACCTCTGCCAGGAGCAATGATTAAAGAGTGAAAGGGACGATAAGCAAGATGCCTATTCCAAGGTGCAATCCAACCAAAACAGCCACCATCAGAACCTGTGATCCAACCATCTTTTTCATCCAAAGCACCAAGGGAGAGAAGACCTTGAACACTGCACACTCTAATAGTGTTATCCCATGACACAGACACAATATGGGTTCCATCTTGTGAATAGGCCACAGAATAGACTCTATCAGGTCCCATAAATGGTCCTGCCACAGGCAGACCATTGGTTGCATTCCAAACCCCAATGGTATAGTCCCTGGAGCCAGAGACAATGCAAGTTCCATCAGGTGAATAAGCAACAGAGTCGACTAGACTTGTGTGTCCCCGGAATGGTCCTGCCACAAGTTGACCATTGGTTGCATTCCAAACCCTGATAGTCCTATCCCCAGAGCCAGAGGCAATGCAAGTTCCATCAGGTGAATAAGCAACAGAGTAGACTGAATCTGTGTGACCCTCAAGTGGACCTGCCACAAGCTGACCATTGCTTGCATTCCACACCCTGATAGTCTTGTCCCAAGAGCCAGAGACAATGTGGGCTCCATTAGGTGAATAGGCAACACAGTCAACTGAATCTGTATGTCCCTCAAATGGACCTGCCACAAGTTGACCATTGGTTGCATCCCAAACCCTGATGGTCTCATCCATTGAGCCAGAGACAATGCAGGTTCCATCAGGTGAATAAGCAACAGAGTTGACTAGTGATGTATGCCCCTCAAATGGATCTGCCACAAGCTGACCATTGGTTGCATTCCAAACTCTGAGGGTGTTGTCATGTGAGCCAGAGACAATGTGGGCCCCATCAGGTGAATAGGCAACAGAGTCGACTGAACCTGTGTGTCCCTCAAATGGACCTGCTACAAGTTGACCATTGGTTCCACTCCAAACCTTGACAGTCTTGTCACATGAGCCAGAGACAATGCAGCTTCCATCAGGTGAGAATGCAACAGAGTTGATTGTCATTGTGGTTTGCTTGGAAAGACCTGCCACAAGCTGACCATTGGTTACATTCCAAGTCCGAATGGTCTTGTCCCTGGAGCCAGAAACAATGTGGGTACCATCAGGTGAATAGGCAGTACAGATGACTGGATCTGTGTGTCCATGAAATGGACCTGCCACAAGGTGACCATTGCTTGCATTCCAAACCATACAGGTCTCATCCCAAGAACCAGAGACAATGCAAGTTCCATCAGGTGAATATGCAACAGAGGCAACTGGTTGTGTATGTCCCTCAAATGGACCTGCCACAAGGTGACCATTGGTTGCATCCCACACTCTAATGGTTTTGTCATGAGAGCCAGAGACAATGCAAGTGCCATCAGGGGAATAGGCAACAGAGTTGACTGGATCTGTGTGACCCTCAAATGGACCTGCCACAAGCTGACCACTTTTTGCATTCCAAACCACAATGGTCTTGTCCTGTGAGCCTGAGACAATGCAAGTTCCATCAGGTGAAAAGGCAATAGAGCAGATTGATCCTGTATGTCCCTCAAATGGACCTGCCACAAGTTGGCCACTGGTTGCATTCCAAACCCGAATGGTTGTGTCATCTGAGCCAGAGACAATATGGTTCCCATCAGGTGAATAGGCAACAGAGCTGACAAAATTTGTGTGCCCCTCAAATGGACCTGCCACAAGTTGACCATTAATGGCATTCCAAACCCTCACAGTATAGTCCCAAGAGCCAGAGACAATGCAAGTTCCATCAGGTGAATAGGCAACAGAGACAACAAAATTTGTGTGCCCCTCAAATGGACCTGCCACAAGTTGGCCACTGGTTGCATCCCAAACCCGAACAGTGTTGTCATCTGAGCCAGAGACAATGTGATTCCCATCAGGTGAATAGGCAACAGAATTGACCCATTTTTGATGACCTGAAATGAGATGAACCTCAGCTGGCCAATGTGCAGGATGCCCAGAGGTGATAGATGCATGTTTCTGCAGATGATTAGACCAGAGTGCACAGAGTGGAGAGCCAGAGGGGGTTTGAGGCATGGCAGATAGATACAGATGGCAAGTAGATTCTCTTAGGAAAGGAGCAAATACATGGATGAATTGAGATGCCTCAGATGCTATCACACCAATTTCATGGTCCTGGGATTGTCTACATTTAATATTGATCACAAATTGTCATTGGTCATCTCACCTTGGCCCAACTAGACAGCCTGTTGCAGGCCTCTAGAGCAGATGAGATCATTGTCTGTGGTGAGCTGACTGAGAGAAGACTGATGGCTTCAAGCCAGTAGGGAAGGGAATTGTTGAAGAAAGATGTGATCTCATCCAACACATCATGGTCAGGAGCAGAGCTACTGTGTTGCAGATGAACCATCCAGTATTGACAAGAGTATGCTAACTGAGGGGGAATGGCTGCCTTTACTCGACCTGGCAGGTCAGGAATAGTGGAGTTGAACTGTCGAGAGTCCTTGAGATCACAGATATTGAAGTGAAGCTTCTCTTGCATGCATGCAATCAGAGCTTGGCCAAGGGAAAGAGAGTGATGGGATTGAATGACAACATGAAATATGGAACTCCGAGCTCCGTCCAGCAAGAAATCACGGAATGATGTGTGGAGTGGTCGGATGGGCTTCTCTTCATCATGTACCCCATCCAACAACGAGCCCATGGGTTTGATGATGTCCTGAAAATCCCACTCCTCTTGGGCCGCGAACAACAAAGAAAGCGACGACAATGAGAGTGGCTCCTGCAATGCCAGCACAATGGCCATCACGTCTCGGAAGGACTGCTGAGCCTCACCCAATGTAAACAGTTGTCCTAGAATGGTATGGTATAGGTCATCTAGAGGGCGGACTGTGGTATTGTTTCCCTGCTCCAAAAGGATCTTTAGCCGCCTTGATGGGTGGACCCCAGTAGAGCCTTCTCCCGTTATGAATCTACAAGCAGCAGAAGCCCATTGGAAGAGATGTTGCGAACGGTGGACGAGCAGTCGACACCACTCTTGCTGGGGCCAGGCAGTTTCTAGTGCAGTAAGATGATGAAGTGAATCATGGATGAACCTCCGAAGGTCTTCATCCGCATCTTCCTGGGGAATCTCTCTCATTTGCTTATGGACCAGATTCAAGTCTGACGAGACGAACATGGAGAAGATATCATCTTCGGGTCGGGTAGTGATCAAGAAGCGAAGGTTGGTTGGAAGGGTATTGTCAGAAATATGCTTTGAGATAGCTTTCAGCAGTTGCCCGCGATTGGTGCGACTGCCGCTTTCATCGAGGGCGTCTATGACGACCACCAATGGCCCGATGGGATCGAGACGCTCAAAAGGTTCGATGATGAGCCGCTCGATCTGCTCGGCTGGTGATGCGGACGTGCGAAGCGCACGGTTGTCTTTCACGACATCCCAAAGGGCAGACTTGTACTGCGGGTCGTGATCAGACAAGTCCCGTGCAATAGTGCTGAACAGATTTTGGGGGTTCCGCCTCGCGACATCGGTACTGGAGAAGCAATATGACGACCCCAGTCGCTGTTGCCCGTCGTACAGTCGAGCGATCGTGTGAGCCACCGCAGACTTGCCAGACCCAGCCACGCCAGTGAGCAAGCACACTCGTGGGGCATCTTTGTCGGGATTATTGAGGATATCACAAATATCATGAAGCAAGGACATGCGCGTCCCCGGAAGGCATCCTTTTTCCTGCATATATCTGGCGCCAAATGCGTATGGCATGTCGTTCAGGTCTATGGCTTCCGCTGTATGCCAGATCCATAAGCGTTCCGCGTGCAGTCCGTTAAAAAGGTCGGACTCACCGGCATGATCCAGAGTATTCATTAGACGAAAGACCATGATACCAGTGTGCACCGTCACACCTTCCAGAAATGAGGTCTTGAGCTCTGTTAACTTGGTCCCGTAACCATCGATTCTTGCATCTATATCAGAGAGCGTGTATTTTGCCGTCCGAGCCCCTGTTAATGGAGATCAGACACAAGTTGAAAGGCGGATTCGACGACGACTAACAAAAGTTCTTTTGCTGGGCATATACAGCGACGAAATACCCACACTCCGTCACTTGTCGTATCAGAAGTGTGATGGTCTTGATATGTGCCTCGATCGCCTTCAAAGGTTTGGCGTCGTTGACGAAGTCGAAGGCGTCACTCATCATGGCCGCCAGGCGAACGACCCGATCATCGCGATTTTTCTGGTCTACCAGTACCTGTGTGCCACAATGCGATCAATTAGCGACAGGGATATGATCAAGAGAGAGACATACTCGGCTCGCAGCGGATAAAACAGACCAAGCAAGCCACGTGTAGGGATGAACCTGGATTGCAGTGAGATCACCGGAGTGTCGAGAGACTACACATCAAAATACCTCGGCAATGCTGGTCACGATCTTGTTAAACAGTTCGATCCTTTTTAACAAAGTACCCCACGTATTGTCAAATGCTTCTGCTCCACTCACAACCTGTGAGCCAACGTCCACCGCCAAGGATAGTACGGCAACCGCTGCGGGTGTGAAACCAAGTGCGTCACTTTGCAACGAGGTACCCCACGTATTATCTAATGCCTCTGCTCCGCTCAGAACCTGTGAGCCAACGTCAATCGCCGAGGATAGTACGTCAACCGCTGCAGGAGTGAAACCAAGTGCGTCGATCACTCCGGTCGCCTCGGTGTGAGCTTGTTCAGCTGGACGTTCGTCTGCATTGGTATCCCCGGGTGCGCTGACGGTCAACGCAAATTTGATGGTGATCGATGAAAGATCGGAACCATCGGGTGTGCGGTTCAAGCTTGGAAGACGCTCCTGGAAGACTGATCGGAAGGATCGCATCAGCGGAACGCACAGAAAAAAAAAGGTTTCATACCATTGTCCGCAGTGAGTTTTCCGAGA
The DNA here is from genome assembly GCA_038092035.1 of Leccinum disarticulatum. Taxonomy (NCBI): domain Eukaryota; kingdom Fungi; phylum Basidiomycota; class Agaricomycetes; order Boletales; family Boletaceae; genus Leccinum; species Leccinum disarticulatum. Next base: position 6,021 of record JBBPPQ010000225.1, read on the forward strand.
ATGCTGCCAATGGTGTCATTGAGGCTTCCGATCAGTTTCGGTTGTCCAATGCGATGGGTTCGGTAAAGATCAATAACGAGGACGGATTCAGCGTTGCCGTCACTGAGAGAATTTAGTTCGATAGCATAGAACGGCGAACATGCACCCACATAAACAAATTGTCGACCCAAGTGGTGCAGTTATTTTTCTCTTTCGCTGTCTTTGTCAGCCGAGATGCATTTCCTATCGAAAATTTGACTTGATATTGACTCGAGAGAGGAAGTTTACGCTGCCCGACTGAGCGAAGTTCGATTTCTGACAGAAAAGCACAAGGTCAATTTGTATGCGAAAGTAACTTTTTCATCAGGCATACCTTTGATGTTGATTATCTTTGCTCTAGAATCGCCCTCAGCAAGTTACTCATGACCGTGATACCAAGGAGTAGATATACATACATTGTGGTTGGATTCATGGCTTTGAAAGTGAGCTGTAAATTTTGCGTGAGTAGTATGAGTTGAGTGAACGATGAACGATGGACGATGGACGAGATGGACGATTCGGACCAACAGGCCATGCTGAGTCAGCGAAGCAATCAGCCCGGCCCGGGCCGTGCGACCTCACTTTGCGTTTTGGACTCGCATACATACTTAGAGTCTGTCTGTCTTATCTGGCCGTCTGGCGATCTCTCTTTCTGTCTCATTGGATACTACCATCTACTTTGCTTGATTCTGTCCACCGTGCATCATCATCATCCTCTCCTTCACCTACTGAGACGAAATCCTAGTCCTTCAAGTTAGTATCAGCCCACATCTCATAAATCATGGGCAATATCCTGTAATGCGAAGTCAAGACGTTGGAGCGAATTCACTCCGAGCCCATCACGAAAATGACAACCAGGTATTGCCATTGACACTCATAATAACAGGTAATACATCATGATGGTGCGAGATTCAGAAGTTCATAATGACTGACTTGCTGTCTGGTGAGTGATTGATTCGAGACGGTCAGATGGTACTGGCTGTGCGCCGGCCACGACCTACTTGATTCAGAGGCAGTGGGGCCGTCAAAAGAAGAGCCAAGATGATCATCGTGATAGATGAACACATACCTGGTTGCTATGGGCGCGGTGATAATCATGGGTTGAACTTCGGCGGCGTTCGATCGACTATCCCGTAATATTCCCTGTAGACTGATGGGAGTCATGCGAGGGAGAGGCCACCTGGGCCGTCGGACTCGTTTCCTGTGCCCGTCCGAGTCGGTCGTCTCTCTGCGAGGCTTAGGACCGCGTTAGACCCGATCTCGGGACGGTATGCGAATTGGACGAGTTCAAGTTACATATGGCTATTTCGAGCCAGCGACAGCTCTCGTCAGTGGGCTACTGCTATATACCCGAGTCCCCGACCGCCGCTGTAACACTCAGAGCTCCTTGAAGAACGAAGCCATTCGTGGACTCCGGTCTCCCGCCATGCATACTACAAGGTCACGGTATTGATGAGCGACCATAATGACCCCGTCGGGATTCCAGCTTGAAAATCAGTCTTGGATACATTTGATCTCGTCATTTCCTGCAAGCCGATGTCATGAACATGTGCGTCGATGGATCCCGATTCCCAACTGACAGGAAGTCGTGGTAGTGACCATACTGCAGTAATGACACGTTTGTGCTAGATCACATGGCATGTTATGGCAGTTGCGACTCGGATCGCCGCCCGGAGATTGGCCACCTGGAAGATATTAACATGACTTGTTGGACAGAGTTCAATGGGCCTGGCAGATGTCATGCAACCCGACTCGCGTCTGCTCTCCAACCTCATCGCACAAGAAAAGGAACATGCAAAACAACTCGCCGCTCTCTTCCCCGTCGTAAACGCTGCACTCGCTTCCCTCTCCGCCTACGCTACAGCCAGCGGTCCACCCGCTCAGTCCATCGCCACCGTCGTCCACGCGTTCGCAGCTGCGGATGACGCTCTACACCACCGCTACGCCTACGCCATCGACGCATGGCGCGCCCAGCTCGTTGCTCTCAAGGACCTCGAGGACGACCTTACTGCCGTACTCCGCGACCGTGATATCCTGTAAGTACTCTGTTCGACTACTTATTACGCTTACTCACATCTCACAGCGTCACCCGCCTCCTCAAAGTCTCTAAATCCACCCGCGACACTCACTGCTCCTCGTCCACCCTTGGCATCTCCGACCCCTTCTGCACCTATCCTTCCTCCAACGCCAAAACCGCCGCCGTTGCTCCATTTGCGCTCATGCCCGTACCCGTACCCGGTAACACCAACACCAAACTCGCACAAGCCCAAGCAGAGCTCCAAGCCTGCGAAGCCCACCTGGTCTTCAAGGAACGCGAACTCGACGTTCGTCGGATCGCAGTCATGCACGATGGACTTGGCGAACGATGTCGCGCGCTCATCGACTGCGCCGCTATGTGGGCCGAGATGGGCAAACAGGGGCTCAGAGCTCTCCAGGCCTTGGGTCAGAACCGGAATCAGAGTCACATCAATAGTCGATACCACAGGAACCTGGGTGCTAACTCGGGTGCGCGTAAGCTTTCATTTGTTTACGGTTTCGCTTACACTTGACCATCTTGTAGTTTCGAAACCGCTCCCGACACTCGTGTCAACTCACTTCGGCACACGCTCGGCTCACCCTTCGGACAGCACTTCCCAGATGGCAACTCGCTCCACCGAGGTGAGCCACGGAAGTCCCCCCTCGTCTAAGCAACACCCAAACCCTCCCCAGGAATCCAAGCCCAGGTCCGAGCTTAAGCCTCAATTCGAATCCGAGGTCCAACTCGCGCAAAGATTGAATCCCAACGCCGATACAGACGCCGATGCCATTGCTCTCCCGCCTGCGCATACCATTCCCGAGCTGACGGTTCCAACTGACGTTCACTCGCGGTCCCCTTCGAGTGATGATCATTCAACGCCAGCAACAGCAACGCAGCAACGCCCTTTGTCCACGATATCTTCCGCACCTTCACTTAGGCGGTCAAACAACAAGCTTTCTGATCAGTTTTCCGACGAAAACTCTGATGCGCCATCCTTGGCCCCGCATCATCCCCGGCACTCCCGCTCCACTATCAATGCCACCAAAACCAGTGCCAACACGACTTTGCCCGTGCTCGCTTCCGGATCTCTCTCGCCCCAAGCTTTCCCTACTCGCGACACCAGCAATTCCGAAGAATTCAACGACGGATACGGCGACCCATCTGACGGTCACCCTAATGGCGGGCCCTTCCAAGTTGCCGAGAATGACCCGTTCGAGGTCATCCGACGGTCGACGGTCATCAGTCCTAGGGCATCCGTCGTCGCGCCCAATACAGCTTATTCCTCTGTCTTATTGAACACACCGCGGGCACGGACCGGATTGATGGTCTCGACCTCTGCACCCGCTCACACTAGCGCACCGGGTGTGCATATGCGTGTTGGGGACCTGATCGCAGGTAGTGCGTCAAAATCTGTGTTTGGTCCAGTCTCAGGACCGACGCCGACGCTTGCACAGCCCCAACCAACCAAACGCGAGCGTCAGACGTCGGCATTTTTAGGTTCGCTACGGGGCTTGTTTCAAAAACCCAACAAGCCTGAGGGCGAGCAGCAGCAGAAGAAGAGGGGACGATGGGCGGTTATTGAGCGGGAGGACTCGGACGAGCGCGGGTCTCATGAGCCATCAGGACGGGCTAGCACTGTTGCCAGGGCTGAGGTGAACTGGCGACGAGGTGCAGGCGGTGGAAGGGGAGGAGGATGGATTACGCGGACGGACGGACGTATCCAGGATGGGAGACATGCGGACGAGGATTCGGACACCACGAGTGCATCGAACACGGTAACTTCAACAACCGGGTTGCCGTCTATACTGCGAGGGCAAGGTCACAGGAACGGCAGCGGTAATGGGAACGGGGACGGGCCGATGCTGAGTATCTCCGTGCACGTGTCGAAGACTGTCCGAGTGGATGGGTGGGTTACGGACGACCCGGTGGGTGTGGGCGCTAGTTCAAAGGCAATGGGCATGGCACCAAGGATGGGAACGGGAGCGACGGGCCTGGGCCAATCACGAACAGCGCGTCGGAACACGACAAGGCGACCCAAGACATCCGTGGCGGACCTGAGGGGAAGCGATCAGGGGCAGTCGGACGGAGAGGAGATGGTCGGCAACGAGGATGAGGACGAACAACTGTGGGTGCGCGAGGAAATTAGCACCAACGCTGATCCGGGCCTGGGCGCGCCGCTGCCAAAACATGCTGTGAAGACGAAACACCGACGTTCGGCGTCCTTGTCTGAGGTGGACGTGTACCTTGCGATGTTACCATCGGCGCCCACACCCTCGCAGACGCCAGTCCCTTCTCGACCTCCAACTCGCACGCCATCGTCTGCGTCGTCCTCGTCTCCCAAACCACACGCGCACATGCAGCACGTGGAGAATCAGAGCTTGATGAGCATCGTCGCGGACGTGACAGGCCAGCACCCGCACTCGCGTCAAGATGGGGACAGAGGTGGCGCGATGAAGACGACGAACGTTCGAGGGCACGCGGGATCTGCGTGTTCGCCTGAGAGTGGGCGGTCGGATGCGGAAGGAGGACAAGGCCGGGGTGAGGGTCTGATGAGGATGCAATTGCGGTCGGCGTTGCGCAATGCGAGTCGGACGCCGTCTCCGGGTCCTGTTCCAGTGGTTACGCCCGTGGTACCGACGACGACGGGGACGGTCGTTCCGCGGGGAGGTGCTGCAGCAGACGAGCGAAATCGAGTTCGGAGGTCGTGGAGGGATTCGGCGTCGGTGTCGTCGTATGCGACTGGGAGGGAGAGTTTTGATGGTGAGGTGCAGCAGTTGAGGGTGCCATCGCCGTCGGGTTTACGATCGCGGTCCCCCGTGTCTGCTCTAGCGGAACCTTTGATTACGATTCTGCCGCCGCAGCCTGTCGAGCCTCCGGTGGTGGTGGGGAACGGGCACGCTAATCCTAATGCGAACTTGGGTTCGAACACGACCGTAGAGTCACTACCGCCTTCGTTGACTGTGTCGACGGAGACGGATACCACTCCTACAGTCAAGGCGCGACGCAAAAGCGTGCGGGTGAGTCTTCAGCCTACGTTTTCGCCGACACCACCTGCACTGTTTGATGAAGACGACGAAGACGGAGAGGGGAATGCGTTATGGAGTCGTGCATTTTCAATAAAGGAGGAGGATGACTGGGCTCGGGATCGGAGGGATGGTAAACCCGAGGACGTGTGGGCTGATTTGCGAGGATGAGACTCTGAATTGATCTTATTTTATTGTATACATACATGCGTTCAGTGATCTTTATCCAAGTATTTTTTTTTTCGTGAAGCAAGGACGCGCGCGTCCCAGGAAGGCATCCTTTTTCCTGCACATATCTGGCACCAAATGCGTATGGCATGTCGTTCAGGTCTATGACTTCCGCTGTATGCCAGGTTCATGAACATTCCGCACGCAGTCCGTTAAGTAACAAGATGGGACTCACCGGCATGATCCACAATATTCATTAGATGAACGACCATGATACCCGTGTGCACCGTCGCGCCTTCCAGGAATGAGGTCTCGAGCTCTGTTAACTTCGTTCCGTAACCATTGATCCTTGCATCTATATCAGAGAGCGTATATTTTGCCGTCCGAGCAACTGTTAATGGAGATCAAACATAAGTTGAAAGGTGGGTTCGACGACGACTAACAAATGTGGGCATATACTACAGGACACTCAGTCACTTGCCGTATCAGAAACGCGACGGTCTTGATGTGTGCCTTGATCGCCTTCAAAGGTTCGGCGTCGTTGACGAAATCGAAGACGTCACTCATCATGGCTGCTTCTGGTCTACCAGCACCTGTGTGCCAAATAGCGATCCATTAGCGATAGGGGAATGATGGAGAAAGAGACATACTCGGCTCGCAGTGGATATAACAGACCAAGCGAAGCGATGCGTGCGGATGAACCTATCTGCAATGCATTGAGATCATGGGAGTGTAGAGAGATGAAATCAAAATACCTCATCGATGTTTGCCACGATCAAGTTGTTGAACAGCTCGATCCTTTACAACAAAGTATTGAATATGTTTGTTCCAATCGGAACCTTTGAGCCAACGTCGACCGTCGAGCATAATGCGCCAACCGCTACGGGTGTGAATCAAATAGCCTGAGTGTCAATCACTCTTGTTGTCTCGGTGCGAGCTTGTTCAGCTTGACGTTCGTCTGCATTAGTACTACCAGGTGCGCTAACGGTCAACGTAAATTCACGGTGATCCCCGCAAGATCGGAACGATCGGACGTGTCCTTTAAGTTTGGACGACACTCCTGGGAGACTAATCGGAATAGTATTTAATCAGCAGAACGCACGGCAAAAAAAAGGTTCGTACTATGGTCCGCAGTAAGTTTTCCGAGAATGCTGCCAATGGTGTCATTGAGGCCTGAGGCTTCCGGCCAGTTTCGGTTGTCCAATGCGATGGGTTCGGTACAAATTAATAACGAGGACTGATTCATCGTTGCCGTCACTGAGAGAATTCAGTTCGGTAGCGTAGAACGGCGAACATGCACCCACAGAAACAAATTGTCGACCCAAGTGGTGCAGTTCTCTTTCGCTTTTGCTGTCTTCGTCAGCCGCAATGGATCGCCTATGAATATTTTATTCGATGCTGCCTAGAGAGAGGAAGTTTGCGCTGCCTGACTGAGCGAAGTTCGATTTCTAACAAGGTGGATTTGTATGCGACAGGCACGCTGAATTCACCAAGCTTACCTCGTGCGTTGATTGTCTTTTCTCTAGAACCACCCTCAGCAAGTTATCCACGACCGTGATACCAAGGAGTACATATGGTCGAATTCATGGCTGGAGTTGCCTGTGAGGTTAGTCACTGTGGTGCTTTGCGTGAGTCTGGGTGAGGCCGTGTTGAGGCCGTGGGAGCGAAATATTGCCACGGCCCGAGCACTGCCTTGACTCGGAAGTGTGTGGTCTACCTTGATCTCCCTCTCGATGCCTTGCATGATCTGTATTTATCTACCCATATGAGTTGTCATCCCCTGTTGTCATCAACACCCTCATCTTCATTTCTCGATGCACATGGACACCTCAGGTAAATGTTCCTGTTTCTCAGAGGACAACGGTGAGCCGTGAACTTTTGTTGGTTCACAGACTACAGTAGAGACGTTTAACATCTTGATAGGACCCGTCCGATCGATCAGCTGATCGAACACGCAAGAGAAGAGCAGCAAGAAGAGCAAGCACAAGAAGAATGGACCATGGGCGTGTCGAGCAGGTTTACTCGCGCTCACGAGGACGGACATTGCACCCTCCATAACCCTACCGCTTCTGCTTCTGCCACCTAGTACAAATATTTCAGGCCGAACCAACTGAGGACGTAGGCGCTCTATGCGTACGACGGCCAGCGCACACAGCAGCGCCCTGTCGTGGCCGGACATAGGCAAGCTGTGGAGGCCCTCGATTCCGGATCAAAAGAAACACGTGCGTTCCAGGGAGGACGACCTTTTGAAGCAGAAGTGCCTTGGTCGTCTTCAAGGGTCCGGTATGGTCGAGAAGTGGATGGGACACTGCGAGCGATCAAATAGACTGGGCCGCAGCGGATATGCCAGACCATGCAAGCGACACGTACGGACGAACCTGTCTCGCCGTTGGGATCATGAGAGCGTCGAGACAATGAACATCAACTCCAGAGCGCATGTGTTGGTATATCGAATACTATCTGTGCTTCGCTTGCCACGACCTTTGAGTCAACGTGGATCGCTGAGTTCAATGAGACAGCTGCGGGAGTGCAATGAAGTGCGTCACTAATAATTGTCTTGGTCGCCTTGGTGACCTGTACAACTGAACGCTCAAACGTTCAATTCTAGTACTCAGGAGGCTGCGACAGCCGCCAGTGATAATAATCTCGAAGGATCGGACTCATATCCCCGCCAAACTTAGTAAGTCCTGCGACCGTGGAACCGGGTGTGCTGATCGCTTTGGTCACCTTGATTGGCTCGATGAGTGGATAGTGGAAACGGTCGCAGAAGTGCAAATTTGATGAAACGCGGAAGGATCGGAAATATTCTCAAAATTGATCGGGGAGATCGCCAATCAGTTGAACTCTGGGAAAGAAAGAAAGGAAGTGATGGCGGAACGATGATACTCAGGGGGTCGGTGGTGAATAGGCGCCCTGGGGTCCTTGTTGTTGGGCTCAGCGGGTTGTTGCTCAGGGTGGTGAATTTTTCAAACTGGATTAGAACATGACTGGCAGCCTGAGACAGGGTACCGGCGGTGAAGGCATGACGAAGCATGAAACCGTACAAAGGCGCGAAGCACGACGAGGCACGCTACGTACAGTAAGACGGAAAACACAGCGGCACAGAAAGAATAGAGCGACTGACTGAGTTACTGGGGCGATTGCGAGACTGCCAGTGAGTCGCTATCCCGCTACTTACTAGGCAAAGACAGGGGGAAAAATAACGTGCGGGACACCGCACAGAGAAACCCTCTTTCTACTGGCCACTGGCACGTGTATGTAAATAAAATTGAAACTCTAAATTTTTTTCGCGAGCTCGATTTCACCTCACAGGAATTCGGTATCTGAGGTGTCTGGTGTCCCTCAAGCTAGTACGCCTGCGGTTCACATTTTGAGCATGGTTGTCCGTTGTCCCCAACCCCCTCTCAAGAGTCGCATCCGATCAGAATGGGCTTCAATGAAGAAGTCATCGGTGAGTGTAACGTTAGTCTATGGATCGAATTGACGGGGATTGAATAATAGGTACACTCTTATTGGGCATATTCCGTCAGTGACGCCCATTTGGACCTCGGTCTGGCCACTAATCCTTGCGAACAAAGTCAACACCTACTTGTATGGCCTTGTCTCCTACCAGTTTGCGGCGTATTATCGAGCGAGTACGTGAGACCGCCAGACATTGATACGCCATACCTGATACCCTCTTTAGATTTCAATGATCGCCCACTCACAAAGTCCGTCCGCCCTCAGGCTAATCCTAATCCACGAGAGTGTTGTATTAAACAGTGATTTAGGTGTACAGTCCTGTTTTTGTTCATTTTGGACACGTTCCACAGTGCCATGTGAGTCGTTCGTGGTTTGGTACCGATAATGTGACCCTAACATTTTTCTTAGACTCATCTATATGGCTTGGTATTATACGTCCGTGATTCTGTCATCTTCGTTCCAATCCATGCTCATTGTATTTCAGTGTGCAGAATTACGATAATGCAGCAGCATTTGCAGGTGTGTGAATGTGCGTCAACTTTAACCTTCTCTTCTTCCTGACGGTCCTTGAAGTTCCCGACTGGCCATATACGTTTTCTCCTATGGGCAATGCATTTGCTGCCTTGGCAACCCAGATATATCAATCATTCAGGTAAGCACACACATTTGTTACCAAGTCCGATTTCTTGAAATCGAGTCTGTAGAATTTGGCGGTTGACCCAGAGCAGGGTGCTGTTTAGCATAGCCGCCATGCTAGCAGTTATTACCGGCATCATGGGAACGGTGTGCGGAATCAAGGCTTTGATGACCACACTGTACGTTTTGTCGCGACTGTCGTACCGTGTCAGACTGAGAGGAAACTATTTAGCATATCTGATTTTCCTCGTCTCAAGCCCGTCGTCATTTCCTGGTTGGCCGCGCAGGTCGCCGCGGACATGTTCATCGCCAGTATGTATATGCTTATAACATGAAGACGTTCCTTCACAATTGACAGGCACTTTGATTACAATATTCTGTCGTAAACGTACCGGGTTCCGGAAGACAGACTCAGTTCTAAACCGACTCATTCGGGGTGCCGTCCAGTCGAGTCTGTTTGCTGGGATCTTCTCCTTGGGCGATTTGGTCAGTTTTGCCGTTAACCCGCAAACGAATTTCCATGGCTTGTTTGCTCTTGTGCTCGGCCGCATCTATACCAATGTGAGGATCTGCACAGCTTCACCGTGTGCCGCTCGTTAACTTTCTGTTGGCGGAAGACTCTCATGGATTCACTTCTTACCCGCGAGTCTATCAGGTCAGAGATGTTTGACACGCACGAAGTCAGTAATCCTGCAAGTCGTTAGCTACCAGTCGGACGCTCATGGTTACTCGACATCTCCCATCCATATTATTTTCACAGAGCAGTACGCTAGGCTGGGCGGTGCGGCCTTTTGGTTTGACTCGAGGGGCGATAACGAACCAGACGACGAACATCCATATCGAGATGCAAAAGACGGTCGAGGAGATGCACGATCACGATCAGTTGAGCAACGACTCGGATGGCAACGACACCAAGACCATGCAGTGCCGTCCCGAGGTTTGATCTGGAAAACTAGGACGTGCGGCGTCCCAAAAGATTATAGCGCACACACGGACGTACCATAATTTATTGTGTCACTTTTATTTTGTACAATACCACCGTTGGTGTTCCGACGAGTCGGAACTTGGGAACCCTTGGGCAGCAGCGACATGGACTCTTCGTTTCGTTCCGCAAATGCATCTTCTTGACATTATTCATCTAATCCTTCTACCACATGAACGACTTTCTACCTCCTTCCACCTGCGATTCTACGTTCAAGTTTCAACCACAGTTATGGAAATATTCCACGTGCACCTTCGCAATCGATGTAGGAATGCCGCGGTGTCAATATCCCATCGACTCCGTGACCTGACATCGCCAAAGTACACTGCGCGTTAGCGTACGGGCGGAAACTCAAGGTGCTGTTAATAGCCGGTTAAAAACATCACCACACAGGAGGGGTTTTTAGCAGGGGGTTATTAGCCGTTATTAACATCATCATGTGACCACACGTGACCGCACGTGACGAGACGGAGAAAACTCAAGACGCTGGTTAATAACTTATCACGCAATTTTTAGCAAGGTTATTAACTGTTATTAACATGATCACGTGACCACACGTGACCATTTTTTACCCCGTCGCTGCGCCAACTTGAAATATACTTACCAATCCCAAGCATCATTGGCATCTTCTTCTGCCTCATCGATCACACTACCACTCTCCAAGCCTACTTCCGACTCTTTTTGAGGGACAGGCACACTTTCCTCGAGCACCTGAGTCGTGACCGCTGTTTCGATCGGCCAGGCACCGTACAATCGGTTCGTCGGTATACCCCCGCTGACGTAAGCTAATCCCCGACTCCCACGAAGTGGAGGAGGGTTTTGTCCACCTCAAACACTTCAGTACCCTGCAAAACGGCTTACAGGCACGGAAATCTAAGACATGGTCACGTGAATGTATTGTCGTTCAATCTATTTGTCGGAAGAGATTCATCGACCTTCCTTTGTACCCTCTACTCGATACGCTTCTCATCCTGTGTTTGATCCTCCTTGAAGGAAACTTTGATTTGTTGAACGGTGGATTGGACGGTTCAGAGGCCGACTGGAGGTTAACATGAACACTCGAGCTCAGGCTGAGCGTCCGAGGTTCAGTTGTGTTCTCTAGATACTATTTCATTGGGCCCACTGTAACTTTATGCGGAAGAGATTCGTTATATAATTAAATTAGCAATTGATTGCCAGTGATGATTCTAGTCCCCATAAAAAATCAGTTTCCACGGGAGTCGGGGATTGGCCCCTGGCGCCGCTACGATTATATAATTCCATCGCCCAACCTCGCTCTCCATGAGCGAGGAACGCTTGATGCTGCCATACATTCGCTGTGCAGTTCACACACTAAGCAAGACCCATGTGAACATGTGAACCGTGCTTCGAATGTTTATCTAGAGACGCATAGGGTTGGTCAATGCCAACTTTGGTCTCGCGCCGCCCAGGTTAGTACTTCATGCTGCCATAATGATATGTTCTGTGACTACACGCCCTTGGATTTCTTTCAAGCAACATCATCGATCATCGATCATCGTCGGTCGTGTTGGAAAACCCATCAGTTATGGAAATGGAGAAGGTCCAGTGGGGCTTATCTATGCTCATCTGGCTCACCGGGTAGGTGTGTCTCTAGGTCTGCCTATGCTCTCGTGAGATTCGTTGCTTGGTGCCCTGAATCCGTCTGACTCGCAACTATATAAACTCTCTCTTTGTCTGGTCCCACATAGAGTGCTCAACGCATATTTTCACACTCTCCCTAGCTTTGCCTTGCCTATCTCGGGCCGTCATAATGGTTGTTGTTGACTTGGCAATACGACAGTTAATAGTGATCGTGACAGCCATGATGCTGTTTGGTTGAGCAAGACTGACGAGGGCTCCATGAAGGAGAATCTTAGTGTGACAGAGGTCGAGTCGAAAGAAATCGATCTGGTGGCGTATTACGAAGAGGCTGCAGGACAACTCGTCGTTGATCCTGAGTACGTATCCCCTGCAACAGTCAGTCGCTTCGCAGCTCAAGCTGACCGACGACGGTTCGATGGTGCTCTGGCCACAACCAAGCGGTGATCCAAATGACCCACAAAACGTGCGTGTATCGGCGTTTTTGACGGAGAGGCACTGATAATCGTGGTAAATTAGTGGAGCGATCGGCGCAAAGCATTGCATCTGCTCATCATCACAATGGCCGCTTTCGTTCCTTACTTTGACTCGTCGATTGGTGAGTTGCTTTTAATATTCCTGTTCGCCTTTGCTCATCGTGCGCGATTGTATTGTCGGAGGTCTACGTGCGCAAAAGGCATTGGAACTGTCTATGAGCTGGCGCAACAGTTTGATACGACGACGGGCGTCATCGACAACTTGATGTCGAAGTGAGTTGCACGTTTCATGCACCTTCGAAAGTGAATAAGATGCTCATTCAAGACAGCTGGAATATATTCCTTATCGGTGATTAATCACGTCGTGTGCGCGTCTCGAATGATCGTGTACTGATACCCTTCGGACTTTACTACAAAGGTTGGGGAGGTATCTTCTAAGTGATGTTGATGAGACGCTTCGGACGTTTGCCGGTGTTATTCTGGACGCAGATGTTGGCATTTGGCCTTTTGATCGGTGCGACGTTGGCCCCAGATTTGCCTACTTTCGCTGGTACGTGTCGTTTCCTTCCGTTCTAGGTGGGGTGGCTGGCAAAACATAGGATCAGCGATGCGTTGTCTCAATGCTTTCTATGCGTTAGTTATTCTCTACTCACTGCTCGAATTGCACACTGAAGATATTTCAAGGACGTGTCCACAGGTTACCGTATGCTTTTCAATCCGATCCATGTTCGAATTTGTATTTACATACAGTGAACAACAGGGTTTGTTCGTGGTCACGGACATCTATCCGTTTCACCTCCATGCACGGAAACTTAACGTGTGGACATCAGGGTTTATCGTGTACGCCTCCAGCCTTTCGCTCTTACCATGACTGCCGTCTTATCCAGCCACATCCTAGCTCCCCATTTTTTTCGCCTGTCCTATTTGGCTTCCTCGTCACAAAACAAGGTAGGTTCTCTAATTATGTCTGCGGATAGGTACGGGTACTTAGCTCTCTGTCTAGTTGGAGATGGCGTTATGGCGTAGGATGTATCTACAGCGCTATTGTCCTTACGCTCCTTGTACTTTTCATGGAAGAGACGTAAGGGGACATCGTTTACTCCGTTATCTGAGGTACTAACTTTCCCATAGGATGTATGACAGAAGGAAAAATCGGTCTCCACCTCACAAATCGTCCGGATGGCGTAATCGCTACGAAACGTTCATTGGTGTGACTGGCTGTCAGCTAGCGAAATGCAGAGCACCTTGGCTGGAGGTCTGCATGGCCAGCCTGAATGTGGTCTGGCGACCGCAGTTCATCTTTGTAGTCGTGTTCGAGGTAGGCTATGTGCGGGCAAGTGGTTCTGTGTACTCAACGTACTTTTATCCTTAGTTAGCCGTCACGGTCTTCGGACTTGGTATCGGGGTGAACGTGCGTGCCGTCGATCGGATGTCAGTGTGCAGATTATTAATGTCTGGCAGGTCACTAATGTAGTATTTCTTAGGTTAGGTACCGCAAGCTGGTAATTATAGTTACGTAGTAGCCACTCAAATGACATTAATATTGATTTCCTGAGGGTGGAGCCCTCATCGCATCTCTGAATTTTAGGCGGTTTCGCGATCTTCGTACGTCAGCCGGCTGAACGCATTGTCGAAGTCACTTTCCGCGTACATTGCGCATGCGAGACACACCGCGCGCGTGACTCGGCATTACGTACCTTTCTTGTCGAGGGTGCTCCTTGGGACGGCGGACGACATTCTTTGGGTACTTGTTTTGGCTAACTCAACCCAGAAGCTAAATACGATGATACTGGTGGAACACCCACGTTTGTCGCGTTAACGTAAGCCCCCCAGAAACTTGGAGTTCTGGCTGCCTTTCTGCACCTGAGTCATCGGCCTCGTTGCTTCCGCCGCCTCGCCTCTCCTCCGCTCGTTCACACCGCTCGGAACCCTATCACCGCCGGTGTTGTTGCCAAACGGCCAGCACGCAAACTCGGCCGGTACCTCATCGTATCTCTGAAAGGCGGCTTCGCGATCTTCGTACG
>JBBPPQ010000226.1:0-20414 GCA_038092035.1 Leccinum disarticulatum
AGATAGGAATTTGACTTACTTGGCGACCCGAAGAAGTATATACAAAGATATGCCAATGGTCGTACCCCCAACGGGTATCCCAGTTCGAGAGCTTCTGCAGTCGCGTCGTGTTCTCATCCCCCTCCTCCAGTACCAGTGGGATGATGTGTTCTTGCGGGTACAGTTTTCTGGGGTTCAAAGGGCGGGGGTAGAGAAGGTGACGCATCGACGTTCGGACGTGGGCGAAGAAGATCATGGGGGCGTTAGCGAGTTGATTATGGAAAAGTTCGTTGAATAATGGGTCGTCTAGATTGGTCTTGAATGTGTCTGGGTGTTGTCCTATCGATAAGTCCGAGACTATACACAGAGTTCTGAGAATTATAAAGAAAGAACGATTAAGAACACGTACTTTCTTCTGGGAACCAACCGGCATCGCCTCTGAGCAATCGTTGCCAACCAAGGGTGTCTTTGATTGAAGAAGCAACATCATCTCGTGGGAGAATCAGGCACAGAGAGACGCGACCAGACATGATGTAGAAACACAGTCGGTGCATACAGTCATAGTAAAATAACCACCACTCTTCTGCTTCATCCGTCAAGACCTGGTCAAAGCAATCTAAAATAGAAGTGAGCAGTTAACACAACGCGACCCCAAGAAGATACTCACATTCGGACGAAAAAATAGAAGGCAGAAGAGGGCTTCGAAAGCCTGCCAGTGCACGCCGCCTGTGTCTGAGAGCCGGAGGGTTAACGGACGGGTGCGGGTTGAAGTTCTGATGAGCGTTGAAACCGGCGGAACCTGGGTCGGTGTGAGGCTGGTCAGAAGTGCTCATCGATGGGCCCCCAGTAGAAACGGAGGCTGGCGCAGGTGGTATATAATTGTTGCTGCCTCATGACTTGCGCATTGCAGTAGCCGATCAGTGTCACAGTCACGCACTCAGAGTCAATAGAGTCAGATCTGAGACTTTGAGATCTGATCGAGATTGGCGGCGCTGACTCGGATAGTGCGTTCAATCGATCTCGCGATCTCGCGATCTCGCTTGGAGTGGCGAGTCGCCGTGCACCTTCCAGTCCCGCTTGGCGGGTTGCCAAATCTGAAGCGACCAGATACTACTAGTGCCCATCGGGGTCTCAGAAAAAATATTACTGTCACTTACCCCACAACATGATTGGCGTATACAAGGATGATTCGGATGCGAGGACGAGAGTGAGATGACTAAGACCGAGACGACGATGGCGAGACGACGAGCGCGCGACAACAGACAAGGTTGAAGTCGAAGTCGACGTCCCTAGTACCCCGGCCACCATCCTCGTCTCCAACTCTCCATGCCCGTTCTACCCCCGTCCTCTCCCCCGCTACCATCTTCATCTCCATCTCTCCATCTCCATCCCTCTCCTTGTCCTCCCCATGTCCTCTCGTCTCTGCGTGCGGAAACGACCACACAATGTGTACGATTGTGCGCATTGTGCAGTCGCTCCTGCACACTGCCCCTGTTGCTGTTCGCCCATCCACCCCCGTCCCCTCGCTCCTAGACGACGATGTCGACCTCACCTATGCCACCATCTCATCCCTGTCCCCATCCGCGTTCTCCCTCCCATCTCGCCCCACATTGACGCTGCCCTTGTGCGTGCAGGAGCGACCACACAACATGCGTAATAATACATAAGTACTATCTCAGGCTATCATTGGCGTGTTCGCCGCTACGATTTGCAGCTGACCTATCCTACATAATACGCTAAGCGGGCAATCGAGACTGCCAATCCGACGAAATGCGCTTACGCACGCCCCGTGGTGTACGGGGCAGTGTGGGGCTCTGACTCGGAGCTGGTGGGACACCTCAGTGAAGCGGAGGGTCGTGGCAGCATGATATGTACCCATTCTTAAAAACTTCTAGTGATCCAATATCGCCTAGAATGGGGTTCCAGGTGTGGTGGGTCCGGTCGGACATGAGGGGTTGGTGAGGGAGGCGTGCTACCGCCAAGCGGTTAGTAGTGGGTTGTTTATTTTGGTCAGCCATTGAGTCGTTGGTGAGGCCTGAGGGTGCTTCCCGCAATGATGCATTGAGGGGGTTGCCTGAGCTGAGGCCAGTTGCAAGAAATGCTTTGAGGTGGTGATGATTTGGACATGCTCCAAGAGGTGTAGGTTTAGGATAGAATTGATATGATTATCTGATAGCCATGGTCACTGAGGTCTGAGAGTGCGTGTGGGGAGAGTGGTTAGTCTCGGTTCTTTGTCCTCAGACATGGGGGATATGTATGTTGGGGTCGTGTACAATGTTTTTCGAGGTGATTGTATTGGGGGGCCAGACGTTGTAGTTTACCACCCTCCCGTACGTCCTCATTCCACCGACCTCCCACAGTCCATTGAAGACCGACCTCCTCCCGTTGTCCGCTAAAATATCATTCCAGGCACGCCAACGACCAAGCAGTCCAATGCGTCTTTCTATGTCGACTAAGTCTCCCATAACCTTCGTCAGATCATCGCGTGCGTCGTTCCGGTTGAGCCACAGGGTCTCATGAGCATGAAGCAGGTTTTTTTTGCGTCCCACACCCGTTATTTCTTTGTGGTTGCGACTGACCCGAACGGTAACACAGATCATCCTGGAAAACTGGCGCACGAAACGGATAAACGGACCTCAGCGGGTGGACGATATCATGTAATACTCCCCCCTTGTGCGACATTCCTGGTTGTGCAAACGACGTACACGGTACACCTGTCTCGGGGCGAGACCTTTGAGGAGATCGAGGACCATGAGGGGCATAGGTGGTTGCGGGCGTGACGGTGCGTATAAACGCAGCTAGAGGTGGCACGAGCGCGGGTGTGAGCAGGCCACGGAGTCGTCATTGCCCCACCTCGGGTCTGGACTGGGCTACACCACCTACTCGCTTGCGACGTTTTTGCCTCCGAGTCATGGAGAACGTCGAGTTGGCGTTGGACATTAAGTCTGAGAGCGAGTGGGAGGCGACGAGTGATTGGAAGGTGGATTATGTGGAGCGGTGGAGGAGAAGGAGTCGGCGGAGGGGAGGGTGAGGAGGACCCGATGTATTTGTCGTAATACTAGGGACTTCGACGATTTTTGCTATCTCAGAATGAGTGCTTCACGGTGTCGTTTCGGAGTTACCTGTGTTTTGATGGAACATGGTTCGAATTGTAATACCTTGAACGTGTGAGTACTATGAATTATAGCGGCAGGTTCTAACGACTAAGGTGTCTTGCACCGTCGCACGACGACAATCCCCTCACGATCATGTCTGATATATAGCCACCATGAATAGAATGATTGAATAATGATGATCATCCTGATGGGCCCAATGTCCCGCTGCTCGAGCAATACCTCTGCGAACTCGGAAAACGACCCTCAGGCTAACTTGAAGACTGCCAGTGTTGGATGGAGATCAAGCGATCAATAAGAACGTGCGTACGAGACGCCAGAGACCGAGTTCGAAAACGAGGGACGCGTGACGCATGGGAACTAACCTGCACACTGTCGCTCGTATCTGCCGCCGTCCGCCCTCATCCTCGCCCTCGCCCCACCCTCCTTTCTGAGCGACGTCGCCCTCCATCTCCGTCTCGGTGGCTTCACCATCACCGTCACCGTGACCCTCGCCTCTTCCACCACCTCATTATCACGCTCCGTCTTCTCCTGGCGACAGGTCACAGTGCAGTGCCCTTGCCTCCTCACCGTCTCCCACCCAGCGAGTCTGAACCGACCCAGACCCGACCTTGCCCATCAGTATCTCGACATGTCACTCATGCAACCTTACGGCTACTTATGGCACAATAAGTAAATTTTAAGTTGATTACCCGGCAAGTAAAAATCTACTTGTATCAGTAGGTTCCACTTCTGGAAACCTACTTGCTCGACACTTATATAAGTAGAGAAGTATCGAGCAAGTAGACTGTGGCTTATTCGAACTTGCGCAAGTAACACAAAGCATCCATATGATCACATAATCATAATACTATTATTTTTAAACTAAGTCTAATCTGTAAATATGTAAATAATACATAAAATCATCCGTACCACGTCACCTCGCAGCCCAAGCACACGTCAATTAGAACCCCCGCAGCCAATCAAAAAAAAGGGGGAAATTCCACGTACCAACGACAGTGTGAAGATCCTGGAGCGCGCGGTGAGTGTGCACGAGGGAGAACAACTTGAAGAACCATACATATGTCATCAGATTGAGCAAAAAAGAAAAGAAAGGGAACAACGCACTTAAATTTTGTTTGCTAACGCGACATGTACTCCTCGACACAATTTCACAAGGCTCAAGCTGGTGAGGGTGAGAAAGGGGGAGGATGACAACAGGTCATACTCACTATTGTTGTCATCAACCTGAAGTTGCCGCGTTGTTGAGTTGTTGCTTGAGCGAGGGAGAGGAAGGTGCAACGACGATGCGCACTCACCGTCTCGACTTTCGAGCACACGTCGTCGCAGCAGTGTGTCGTTGAGCGAGGGAGGATGACGACGACAACGCCTTAAGCACGCGTGACGCGCCGTGTCCTTGGCTGACAACAGGTAGGCTGACTCGGAGCCTCTGAGGTGATGGCGTTTGAAGTCGAAGTTGAAGCTAAAGCCAAAATCAACATTGCAAACAAATTTAAACAATGCGCATCACGTGCATTTGCAACGCCTCGAAATTTCTAAGACTTAAGTCACTTCGACCACGAGCCACACAGCGTTTTGCGCTCTTCCGACGTCTCCAGCGTTGTCCGCCCCTTTCCCCAACCGATGACCATGACCACGGCGCGACGACAACGACAACGACGAAATGACGCGACAGGCGATATGATGAGAACGGAGATGCCGGCGTCACGAGGATGAGGGGGACGGACGTTGACGACAATGTACGTTCCCACTACACACACACCCTCACCCTGCCTTTCTGAATCTATCACAGGTTAACACGGCGTGGGTCCGCGTGCACTCACCAACGACGCAACCAACTCAGATGGCCCAGGGACGATCACTCGACACGACCACAACGTGGCGTCGGCCACGACCCCGATGCCTACCATCCTCGTCCCTAATACCTCCCCATCCCCGACCCTTTGGCCTCTCGCCTAGCATTCAGAAGCAAGCCGCCAGTCTCCAGAGCACCCCCTCAGCATGACGACGGGACGACCCGAGGTCCAAGGACGAGGTGGACGGACAGTGACGATGACGAGGCAACAGCGCGGGCGGCACCTCGACGGACGACACGACGACGAACGACGTAACGTGGCACCACAACGCGTCAACTACGCGATGGCATGCCACGACACGACATCTGCCCACAGCAGTGTGGATGCACGGCGTGCATGCAGTGCGGATACGGGTAGCAGTTGGACGCTGGCGAGGATGACACGGGTCGACCAGGATGCGACTCGACGACGACTCGGACGACTCGGACGAAAGAGTCGGACAGCCTCCCTTTCATTACTACCACGGCCCACGGCGGGTACGGGTTGCTGTGGGTACAGGTACCGGGTCCTTTACTAGTACGCAAACGAAGGTTCGTTCCCACTTTTCTCACTCGCTCAAGGCTCACCCCTCTTTCCCCGCAGTGCCACCTCACATCGCGACGACACAACGACGCCGTTGGCATTTTGGTGGCCACCATGTGACGGCCCGGGTGACGTGAGGACGAGGGAGATGGGAGACGGCCGCGGCGCAACGAGGACGAAGACGGCCGGTGACGACGAAGGTTCGTTCCCACTTTTCTCACTCACTCGCTCACTCGCTCAAGGCTCACCCCTCTTTCCCGCCGCAGCGCCCACCTCACATCGCGAGGACGCAACGACAGCCTGAGTGCATGCCTACCCCGCGACGCGACGACACAACGAAGCATGCTGGTAGCCACCATGCGGCCCATGCCACGACGACGTGCTCCCCTGCTATGTATGGTGTACTTGTGTATTAGCTCTACTTGACTACCATATTATCCTATTATGTTGCTTGACTTGACAGTTACTTGAATTGTAACGCGTCTCAGGAACACCGCTTACACTTGAACGTAACTGAAACGTTACTTGTTGCTCGGCAAATGGTAAAGGGTCCGATAAGTAGACATAAGTAGGCAATAAGTCATAAGTGTAAAATAAGTAAGGTGTCGAAAGACTGATGGCCCCCCGAGTCGACTTCACCTTCGCCCTCTTCCTCCTTGCCGTCTTCCACCCAGCGTGTCCGAGCGGACACGCACGTGCCCTCACCTTCACCCATGCGCGGGGTTACCCATGGGCCATGCCGTTACCTTCTTTCACAGACATGTTCTAACTTGTACTCTTTAGTTGTAGATTTCGATTCAAAATACATAGTCATTTGTGTTTCATTTTGTGTACTCAGACCAAATTGTACGGATGAACTCTCAACTAGAAGGACGGCCGCACTTCGTCGGCAATTACCTTGTTTATCCTAGTTCGGCCTAGGTCAAATTGCTTGCTAATGGGATTCCTGCGGATATCATCGCTCGGATAGACAGGACCAGTCTTTGGGCGTTGGAGTGCACCGCAGAAGCCCACAACATGTCTGGCATCACCGACCCTTACGAACTGTACACCCACCTTCACCCTTCCGAAGTTGGAACTTGTATAGAGCGTGGTATCGGAAGTACAGAGTCACTGCCAAGATGTTCAAAGACCGCCGAGAAGAGAAAGAAGCACAAAACGACATTCTCCAGGAGACGTGAGCATACCCAGTTTGCGGACCGGATTCAATCGCTCACTCCGTTGTCTAGGTGTATTAACAATGTTGCCAGTTGCTACTTTTGATGTCCCGCCTGCACAGCTCCAGGCTCGACTCCATCGCACGAGAGCATGGCGATTCATACGTTGACGGAATATAAGCTGTCTTTGATCCATTCTGCCACTTCGACTCGTCTCGGAAATGGGTTCGTCGGGGCGCGTTGTTGATGTACTACGACATCACTCATGGCCGTCTAACCGCCGTCGACCGGGAACTCACCGCCTCGCGGAGCGGGTCGAGCGAAATACGTGTGGGTGCGCGTGTGTTGCCACCTGTGTTCTCAACGCCGGATCCGTGCGCCTGGCACGCGACGAGGGTAGACGCCAGTGTCATCGCCCTAATCGCGTACCAATGCTTTGAGACGCCAAGACGCCAGCCCAAACTCGACGCTGATGGAGCAGCCGATGGTCCGTCTCTCGCATGGCTGTCTGGCGCGGACGCTCCGTAGGCGAGAGCTCGCGCAGCTTTACATCTCGACCTGTCTCGTACGCGTGTTCCGAGTCGAGCACCGTCCCTCGGCCACACGACTCCACTCGATCAGGGCCACTGGGTCCCCCGCCAAAGCCCATGCGAATGCGAATATCGGTGGCGTAGGTGCTGGCCCTGGAGGAAGACGAATCTCGACTACTTCCTTCCTTTCGCCGCGATACCAGAAAATGGTCGAGAAATGATGAGTTGGACGAATTGGCGCATCGGAGCATATTGGTCAACCTTCTCCGAATTCTTAGTGCTGTGAAAACAAAGCAAGCATCTCGTTAGTCTGTCACGCCACCCACCCATGGTCATCCCTCCTCTCCCAATCACGGTCTGTTTGGAAACGATAGTGTATATTCAGAGTCAAAGATCTCACTGGAAACTCCATTTCAATCGTGGAACTCCGAGAGCTGGGCAGAGTATTTGTGTCTAGCTTGGGCTGTGATTAGGTGAGATATTTATTATCGATATTTTATCGCGTCGCATGCTCACTGGGAATATGTAGCACAATCACTGTCGCACACGAGCTCGAGAGTTAGGGCGTTCGCACCTTCTCGGTGAAGGTGATAGCATTCAATATCCTTAGACTCCTCTTCAGCATCACACAGGTTGAACCAATTCGTGCCAACCTGAATGGTGGAATGGATCGTCTACCACACTTAACTGAGATCACGACTTGCCTTCGCCAAAGCTTAAATGACAAGAACGATCTTCGCCGCGCCATTGTCAAGGAGAATGTTCTTCACTTCAAGACCATTCACGGCGTTGAAGGCAAAAGGATATCGCAAACCGTCAACGTTATTCCTCACGCTAATTTCAAGTTCCACTTCCCTGCGCTGGAGCCTGTAAGTTCCCCTGAAGAACTCAACAAATTTCGAGGTATCATCGACTTGAAAAAGTCATCGTCATCACTCGATTTGCTGAAGTTGGTCCCTGGGGAAGCTCGTGCATGAGGTGGCCTGGATTATGGGTTTCATCCGATAAATGCCTCGTAGTCCGTCCTTGCTCCGTTATAAATCATCCGCACATCAACGCATCAAAAGAAGATGTTGTACTACCCACTTTATTCGTGCATGCAATCAAAAGCCGAGCACAGTGAAATTTTGATATATTCATGTGTAGCTGTACAGTACGATTGCGATCCACAATGATGTCGACGGCTGTACACCTTTTGCTACAAATAGATTGGACAAGCGCAAGACGTGCAACATGGACGTGGTCGGGGACCGGGTGTTGACGCCACAATTTCAGCCGCAACGCAACGCGCTTGACGTGCTGACCAGTTTACTAAAAAGACCTCGTATAATCTATCCCCATTAGTATTATTTGCTCTTGTGTTCAAACTTTTGGAACGACCACCTGCAACTTGGCTGTTACAAGTTTATTCGACTCCGTCCACCTTTCCTACAGTCCTTCATCAGGTATAGGCAGGGACTGGATTGACACCCTTATTGACTACGTACGCAGGTCGGCAGCTGACAGTAAGTGATGTCGCCTAATAATTGGATATCATAATTGTATTTATGCTCCCACTCAGGCTGGTGGCGAGGACTTGAAAACTTCCGACAAAGCTCTACATCGTTTCGAATGCTATGAAACGCTCGGGACTCCGACAAATCTGATTCTTTTCTTTTCGTACCTCTTGTTATTTGATTGCGCTCTAGGGCTACCTCCGACGGTAATGCGATCCTATTCTCCATCCAACTCTTGTTGAACCCTTTCTGACTGAGTGTACTACAACGAGTTTCGTCAGTATCGAAATAACGTAGTCTGCTATGCCAAAGTCTTCTACAGAGGTATTCATTATGCGCAACTTCGACCATTGGTACTAATTCATCGCCACGATTACTCCAACAAGCAGCACCAACCATCACGTGATAGTTTGATTCGGTGCATTCGTGCGTGCTCTTATGTTGGATACGCTAATCATAGTTCAGCTTTTTTACAAACACGGATAGATACAAGATTCAAGGCTCGTCATTATCTCTTGGTCCCTTCGAGGTCTAATCATACAGATGGCATTCGTGCTGGTGTCATGGTAAGTGTGATTGTGCTTTGAGCTGCCCTGATCTCACAATTCCGCGATCTTGTTTTGGTTTTCGTCAAGTTGGCGACACTTCTGACATTATCATCCTCCGAGTCGTTACTTCTTTGGTTCCCTGGGCCCATCCGTGTCTTGCAACCAGAGGCTATCAGGAGGCCTTCAAAGTCATGTTCGAGACGATGACTTTCCGTCACATACACATACAATCCATTCAACGATGGACCGCCCTACAGCCCTGTGTTCCTCAAAGTGTCCTTATGGATCCCATGGCTGTGTGTCCTCTATTCCGAAGACACAGCTACTCTTGTTTTACCGGACAAAGGCATATCATTTGACTCTGCGAACTATACATGCTGTCCAGGTCATGCGAATAGGAGACTGGACTCAGGGCCGTGATGGCTACGTATATTGATTTTGTCGTCGTGAGCTGTTCTTCCGGCTCAAGCTAACTTCTACATAGCCATATGAAGACAGATCCAATCTGAGATCTGAGATCTGCGATCTGCGATCTAATCTGAAGACCGGCCCTTAAGCTTTGAAGGACGGCTGTGACAGTCACGGGTCACGGATCCCGTTTAGATATATGTGCGTTACTGTGGCATTCGGTAGGGTTCAGATGTCTTTCGCCATGAAGACGACACCAACGATCGGTCCATCGACAACGTTTGCGCTCCTTCCTGAGGAAGAGCCACCCTCACTCCACACAATACCTTACTGTCCGTCACCTGTGGAGACCGACTTTGCCAACACACGCGAAAGATTCATGACGTATTATGACTCTCTGCGGCAAATTCCTTCGATTATGGTGAAACCTTTTTAGGTGATTCATAATATAATATTTCTCATAATGAATTATATCAGGCGTTCTCTCCTATCCCAAATCTCCAGCCGTTGGAGGGCATATTGGAACAGTTCAAGGCAGCCTTGGAAGAAAAAGCGGGGATGGTGAAATCACTTCTCCATATCCAACAGTTATGTGAAGAGCGCGAGCTGCTTCTGCTCCGTTACTTCAGCCAGGAGGACATCGCTCGGCTGGTATCCGAGAAGGATCCAGTGAAGGATCCTGCGACCGTTGGTGCCATGTATTTCCACGCAGTTTGGGGGCATAATTTGAGGTCGTTTGGTACCAGCCTGAGTTCTTGCCGCGTGAGTTCATTCCCAGTAATCACCATCCCTCTGCTAACGATGACTGAAGTTATGAGTACTGTCTTTTCTCGTCCTTCCCATAATTCTTATTTCGTTCTTTGATCGCCTGGGGGTGGAGAATTTTTGATAAACAAAAGATTGTATTAGGTAGTGTACTAATACTTCAAGTTGTTTCATATATACTTAGATAATTTATGTCTGCCTCTGGTTTCTTTTCTTTCGTGGAGCTCGATACTTGTTACCATACAGTTCGGTAACTTATGCCAAAATATTTACCCGCGCTCACTAGCCTAGATTCCACTCTTTCTTGATTTACGAGACGACGACGACGACGCAACAAATGCCGCGACGGCGTGCCACAACGGGATGACGATGACCGACGAGCGGGTACTGGATGGGCACCGTGGGTTTCAACAGCAGTCAACCTCGTACCCGCGACCCGTGCAAAACCCTAGAGAGGACCCCACGGCAGGGAGACGAATGACGCGACAACGAGGGGAACAACAACGAGACGAAAACGACAAACGACAAACGACGTCGACAACGTCCCCGCCCTCGCCCTCGCCCTCACAACCCCACTATGACGGCAAAAACCGTCGCCGGGGCTCCTTGAACCGCTACCACACACATGGTCGGTTTTCCCACGCCTAACGGGTGGGCAAGGCCGCATATTACATGAGTACCCCTAGTAACTCGGACCCCCCGACGCCAACCGCCCCTAAGCCCTCCAAGAATGAACCACTACCACCATGGTCGGTTTTTCCTACGTCAAGGCTACAATGGTAGACTACACGTGTGGCCCCCAATACAACTCGAAAAAACATTGTACACGACCCCTACATACATTTCCCCATGCTCGAGGACAAAGGACCCAAAACCTGAGAGTGTTACTAACACGATGCGCTACGTTGCCCATACACCAAAGTTGACGCAACTCACTGGTGAAAATAGCCTACCGTCCGACCGCTAAAACCCTCGACACTATCCACTCACCCCACACGCACTCTCCACGACGCATGGCTAACTCATGTTTAAATCATCCCTACCCACCCACCCCGAAGCCTCAGCTCAGGCAACGCCCTCACACTCATCAACCAATGCATCATTGCGGGAAGCACCCCCAGGCCTCACCAACGATCACAATCAATGACAAAAATAAACAACTGAATAAATCATATTCACTAGCTAGCACCAACCCTCAGGCCACATGTCCAACCGGACCCACCACACCTGGAATCTTGCAAGAGCACCCTTTATTTGGGTCCACCCCTGCCAGCACTAGAGGTTTTAGTCGGTATCACGCTGCCACAGGCCACGGCCTTCCACTTGACGGAGGTGTCCCACCAGCTCAGAGTCCCACACTGCTCCGTGCACCACGGGGCGTGCGTAAGCTGCATTTCCTCGGATCGGCAGTTTCGACTGCCGCCTTAGCGTGTTATGTAGAACTACGCTAGCTAGTCGCTACGTAATGTTTATCGCTCATCCAAAAAAAAAACCGTCGCCGTCGCCCTGTCTGCCATCCTCGCCATCACCGTCCCACCACGACACCACGACACCACGACACCACGACACCACGACAACGGCAACGACGTCGATGACGGGCCCTCCCATCCTCCTTCCCCCCCAGCGTGCAGAAGCAATTACGCAACACGCACGATCGTGTGCGCTGCATGCTGCTGTCGCTGTCGTTCTCGTGATTCCCTCTCCCTCTCCTTCCTCCTCCGCGGCTCCCCCGCCCCATCCCCATCCCAAGACGCCGACACGACGACGGCACGACGACGACATGTGCCATCCCCCTTTCCATCCCCGTCCCACGGCGACACGACGGTGAGCAGCCCTCGCCCTGCCTGTCCTTGCCTTCCCCATTCCTATACCCCTCTCCCTCCCCATTGACAACCATTGCCGTCGCCGTCGCCCCGTTTGTCCCCGCCCCCTATCACCGCCCCCCCCGGGTGCAGAAGTGATCACGCAACGCCCACGATTGTGTGCGCTGCGCAGTTGCTGCTGTCACTTTCGCTCTCGCGATTGCCCCTCGCCCTCCACCTCGCCCCTTCCCATCTTTATCCCAGACGATGACATGACGCCCTCGCTCTGTCTGCCCACCCCATCGTCCCTGTTCCCGTCCCCGTTCCCCTGGCAACGTGCAGAAGCGATCACACAACGCGCGCGATCGTGTGTGTTATGCAGTCGCTCCTGCACGCCGCCCTCGTGATCTTCTAGATCGTATTCCCGCACCCGTGCCGTACCCTAAACATGGGAGACGGACTCAGAAGTACGGACGGTGAAGGCGCCGAGTATGAGGGAACGAACAGCCCGCGTGAGTTCTGCAGTGGGAATTCTAACGACGGGACGACATACAATGATGAATGAACACGTATGGGATTATGTATCAACTTACCAGGATCCTATGGGGGGCTGACCTCATGAGCTGGGCATGGTTGCTGATCGCGATGTGGAATCTGCAGGACCGCATCAGAGCACAGCGGAACGCAGAAACGAGCGGATGAGGAGCATCCATTATTGATTTGGACACACGCTGGGACACGCGGGGCCCCGAGCATGTTCGGGCAGGCGATGCGGCTAGAATATGCCTCACCATAAAATTCTTATGATTTCAGTCTCATCATGATGGGCCGCGATTCAATTTCTGTTCATTGCGTACAACCCAAACCATCTGCTCTGACCGATCTGAGCACAGTAAGTTATCCACAGGGGACTCTGACTGTTCTAAACGTTCATGTGGTTTTTGCCAGCGCCAGCCTTCCACAAGTTTTTTGAAATTTGGGAAACGCCCTAAACCTTGCTTGCGGAAACATTAATCCCAGTGGACCCAGCCAACGTTGGTTGATATCATAACATATGGGAGACAATTCAATATTCAACTAACGTTGCGAGGCTTTGGAGAAAGGTATTACATCATACATATGAAAGAACGTAATTTTGAATTTGTTTGGCGCAGTTGCACGACTCGGCATGAATTTTTGAAACGGTTCTATCTCGGAACCAACTTGAAGGTTGTACTATGTCCAACACCATTCTCACGAACATATGTGTCTGTGGTCGTACCTTTACTGATCTTGGGGGTTTCACTAGGCACGAAAAAAGCTGCCGCAAGGGCAAGAAAAGATTATCCACCGCCCTTGCGAGGGCGAAGGAAGTCTACCAAATCAAAAGGGCAAGATTATCACTCTCAAGACATGCCAGCGCCAATGAGGATTCGACTACTAGTGGTTGCCAAGACAAGCAAAACTCAGAGGACGGTGGCGAAGCCAACGCGAATGTATTTCAACAGGCATGGTACCACTGATTTTTTTCTACATCATCTAAAACGTTCTGCAGGGCGTTCCCTCTTCTTCGTGCACGCATGGACCATCCCCAGTCAACATCAATGAAGCATGCAACTCAGACGTTGCTAACTGCCTTGAGGTATGTTCTGGCTTTGAACGAGCACCATCAACGACGCTGACTATGTCTAGGATGATCTACCTCTGGCTCAACGTCGGTCTCGTAGACATCGCCGACTACCGGCTCGCTTTCGAGACACCTTACCTGAACCGCTTCCGCCGCTCCCTCCTTCGGAGTTGGTCGTGGATCCTCCCCTGCCAACAGAACCAGAGCATCACCAATCATCAGACCATGCGAAACGGGCCCACTTAGAAACGATGACCACGCCATCCAGCTTATCTGCTTTGTCCACCTCCCTGGCCCGTCCGCTACTCAAAACCTTCAAAACCCTGATGAATAAGTTCGGTCTATTCCGTGCTTATACTACTACGCAAACGCTTCCTTTGCACGATCCCGATGACCCATATTCGGTAGAACATATACTGCAACCGTCTCCCCACAGTACTCAGCATTCGAATACGAGCTTGAATCCATTCCGCCCTTACCCAAACGAGAATGCGATGCGCTTGGGCGACTGGTATTGGAATCAAGGGACCCAGAAATCGAGGGAGAATTTTAAGCAGCTCCTTAGCATCATCGGGAACCCTGCGTTTAATGCTGCCGACTTGCGTGGGATCGCATGGGATTCTATTGATAGGGAACTCGGGGATCATGATTCCGATGCGTGCTCTGACTCCCCTGAGTGGTTGAATAGTGACCGCGGGTGGAAATCTTCTCCGATCACCATTTCGGTTCCCTTCCATAATCGCTCAGCCAACCCGGGGCCAAAGTCCTTCACTCTACAAGATTTTCATCACCGCCCTCTTATTTCAATACTGAAAGAGAAGATCATGGATCCCGTCCAGGCTGCACACTTCCACTATGAACCATATGAATTGCTTTGGCATCCACCTCATAGGAAGAGGGATGTAAGGGTGCATGGAGAGCTTTTCACCTCCAGCGCGTTCCTTGATGCTCACAAGAAATTACATGAATCACCCTCGGAACCTGGTTGTGACTTACCTCGAGTGGTCGCCGCGTTTATGTTTTGGTCAGATGCGACCCAACTCTCCACGTTCGGAAGTGCAAAACTTTGGCCACTCTACGTTTATTTTGGCAATGAATCAAAGTATCGCCGGTGTCAACCATCAAGTAATTGCTGCTCCCATGCTGCTTATTTTCAGACGGTACGTGATCACAGTCGAGACATATCTTTTTATATATCTCACTAGTTTGTTACTGCAGCTTCCTGATGCCTTTAAAGATTTTGTTATTAGCCATTCGGGAGGGAAAACTTTGAATAATGTTCTTATGACCCATTGCCACCGAGAATTTTTTCACGAACAGTGGAAAGTCCTTCTGGATGAAGAGTTCATCAGGGCTTATCAACATGGTGTCGTGATCACCTGTTGTGACGGCTTGAAGCGCCGTTTTTATCCTCGAATTTTCACTTACTCGGCGGACTACCCGGAAAAGTCAGCTTCGAGATCACGTCATTTCAACCACTTCACTGATTTTTCAACAGAATACTCATAGCATCCATACGCAATCTGGGCACCTGTCCTTGTCCTCGCTGCACGGTATCGTTGGTCATGGTACCGAATCTCGCGACTGAGAAAGATATAGAAGATCGGCAGCTACTTGCCCGACATGACAATCTTGATCGTATTGAAGCAGTACGGTTTGCACGAGATCTCATTTATGGTGATAATTATGCCATTACAACACCTCAAGTTGAAGCCCTTATGAAACCAGAATCACTGGTCCCGACATTGGTATGTGACCTTCTAATACGAGACTTCACAAATATTTTACTATACTGAATGCTGTCGTGCAGAACGCGTTCTCGGAAAAGTTGTATCCTTTCGGTTTTAATCTTTTTGTCATGCTAGTGGTCGACCTCCTCCATGAGTTTGAGCTAGGGGTTTGGAAAGCCGTCTTCATGCATCTCCTTCGCATGCTTGAATCTCTAGAAGAGAGTAAGATACATGAGCTGGATCACAGGTATGTGTTCTGTCTGGATGTATTTTATGTTATCCGCTCTTACTAGTACTCATGTTTAGATTTCGCCAAGTCCCGACATTTGGGCGGGATACCATTCGCCGTTTCTCTCGAAATGCATCGGAAATGAAGAGAGCTACAGCTCATGACTTCGAAGATCTCCTTCAGGTTGGTGATACTATGGACCTGCCAGTGTTCGGTTTAATCTGACAACCACCTCAGTGTGCCATGCCTGTCTTTGATGGACTGTTTCCCGAACCACACAATTCATCTATATTGAAGCTTCTTTTTGTTCTTTCTCATTGGCATGGGCTTGCAAAGCTTCGGATGCACACTGACGAGACTCTCCAGATTTTGGACAACGTCACCATATCTCTTGGGGAAGAACTTCGCGCATTTAGTACTCAAACAAGTCTTGCTTTCCAGACCCGTGAATCGAAGCGTGAGGCTGCGTGTCGCCAACGCCGCCAGCAACAGTCCCAGCCTCGTAAATGTTCATCAGCTCAAGCAGGGTCACGTCGACCAAAAACCTTCAATTTGCAAACGTACAAGCTGCATGCTCTCGGCGACTACGTGTCCACAATCAAGAGGTACGGCACCACTGACTCCTATTCAACACAATTGGTGCGGAATTCATTTGAGTTCCACATGTGCATTCTCATTTTGGTCTGTTTACAGGGAGAACGAGAACATCGTGTTGGAAAAGGAAGATTTCTTCGCACCAGTCGCAAAGATTTCGTTCGTCAACTTACTCAAATCGAAAGGCGCCAGTCACGCATACGTCGGATTCGAGAGACAGTAGACAGTGATGCTATGCACCAGGCGACACTTGAACCTCTACCTAAAGACCCTAGGGAACGTTACCAGGTTGGGAAATCGCAAAACTACCCCGTGGATATCTCAGCTTTTTGCCGGCAAAATTCTGATGACCCAGCTGTTAAGGTGACTGGCGTTCCGACGGCATACTGTTTCAATGACATCAAATAATTTAGGACTTTGAGCTCAAACTTAAACTCCATTTACTGCCTCGCATTATAGAAACTCACGCAACAAGCTCGGCATCCGATGGCGATACCAATCCGGCGCTTATGGCAGGGCTCAATGATGACTTCGGCGCACTGCCCGCCGACCCTGACCATGTCATACTCAAAAACAATCGCATTTACCAACATCACGTCCTTCGAATCAACTACACGACGTATGACGTACGTCGTGCTGATGATATTTTCAATCCGAACACCGAGCACCGTGATATCATGCTGCTTCACGGCTTAGAGTCCGGGGAGGATCGCCATCGGTTTTGCTATGCTAGGATCATTGGGGTATACCATGCAAACGTTCAGTACATCGGGCCGAGGATGAAAGATTACCTCCCGCGGCGGATGGATCTCCTGCATGTGCGGTGGTTTGAGCGGGTACCGCAAGAAGACATACATGGTCTCGAGGCTTTGAAGTTTACGGAAATGGGCGACCCTGCTACTTTTGATTTCGTGGACCCTGCAGATGTGTTGAGAGGTTGCCACCTCATACCCGCCTTCAAACACGGAACACTACTACAACGTGAACATGCCCCAATGTCGCCCGCTAGTATCGCTCGAGATTCGGAGGACTGGAATTACTACTATATCAACAGGTATGGCAGGTCTGCTCATCTGTGACTCCCGGCTTACACTAGCGTTAAAGATTCGTCGATCGAGACATGCTTATTAGGTATCATTGGGGTCGTGGAGTCGGGCATACCTATTCTCACGTCCCGAGCTCCGACGACGAGAGCACATTTACTGCGACTGAAGATCGCCCACTGGCAGCTTCGCAAGTCTCATCTCATTCTCAAGATTCTGTAGGGGGAAGTACAAGCAACCCCAAAGTTGACTCCGACTCGGAGTCGGATGATTTTGTACTTCCTCATTGGGATGCTGAGGCAGAATTGGAGTGGGAAGTTGAGCTGACCGATTCCTCTGAGGAAGAGGATGATGTTCGAACGATGTATGCGTTGTATGATGATGATGGGGTTGACTCTGATTAAGCATGCAATTGTGAAACTACGGTCTTTTCTTATTATACCTAGTGTAGCCGCTCTGCCTGCTCTGCTTTTGACACGTGACTTTTGTTGACTTAGTAATCCGTATCGTCCTTCCAGCGAGCTCCCACGCTCGCTCATTCGGCTGCTGCTTCAAGCTTCATCGATCATCCACGTCCCAACCCAACCCGACGCTCGATGCTCCTCCATCGAGGCGCTCGTTCTGCTCATCCGTCATGGAGATATCTCCAGGTTGTTCGTCTCCCGCCTCGGGAATAGATTCGGTGGGTTAGTCTTCGGAGCAACCAACTTTTCTGAACCATGTTGACGTCTAGATCCTTCCAGGTTGGTCGCAAGAGCTAAAATGCACGAAATACAGATGCTCGGACTATTGGAACATGACGTCCTTGCGACCATCGAGGTTCCTTTCTTGCCCGAATTCCGAGACTTGCTAGTAACTCCTCGAGATTCGTTCAACGAGGACAGGGCTCCATCGGCGGCTGAGGCGGAACAAGCAGACTTGGACCTCTTTTCGCCCAAGAAGGAGAATAGACCCGCGGTCAGCACTCGCACTTCGTTTGCATCGAGTAGTACGAGCAGCACGGTGATACCTTCGTCTTATCGCTCATCTACTATTACCAACATGACTTCGCACCGCACCTCCGTAGTTTCCACCCGTTTCCTGCCAATCGAAGAGAGCCCACGTCGAATCATCTTGGAACTGCCGCCTGAAGGCAACGAAGGCGGCCCGGTACCTTCCGTCACCGGATTGAGTACTTCCCCGTCTCAATCCTCCATCAAGTCTGGTCGCTCCGTATCTACCATCGCATCAACTTATGTGACCGCCAGCAACGTTACTCCACCCTCCGCGACCTCGCGGCTCGCGAAGCTTACTCCTTCTTGGCTCTATAACCCCTTCCGTAGCAACTTGGCAGGTGAATCAGAGTCATCGCCGATCACTCCGACACATACCGCCACGCCCACGACGCCCACCCCATCCGTTCGTGTACCCATTACTCCCAATAGACCAGTTACGCCGTCTGCTTCCATCTCACGTTCACCTTGACCGATGGCCATCACCCAGACTGCCTCCGGTAGGACGACCCTGAGCCGCACGTACGAGGAAGAACCACCGATAGCGATTCCTCACCGTGGCTCTATGTCACGGTACTCACCCCTGAGCACTCCACCCCGTGACGAATCGACGTTCGGCAAACGTCGTGGCACCACGCTCACATCGCTCAACATACCGCTTGCCTCGTCACCACAGTCGAGTTCCCGCACAAACCCTTCACATCCCCAGTTTGCGGTGTCGTACACACAATCTCGCTCGCCCGCCGCTGGGAGCACATCTTCCCCAACCCGATATACAAGCACGAGGTCAAGTGGAAATCGATGGTCACGCCCTCCTGCCTCCTGCTCACGGTAGAATACTTTCCGAGTAGCGCAGAGCTGGAGTCTTCGTACGACGTGTTCTCGTACGACTTTGTCGTGGATCCCACCGAGATGCGTTCGTTCCTGGTCAAGCCGCCGAACGTACAGGGAACGGTGGACGAAATCCGTCGTGCGTGGGCGCTGGTCGTGAGGCGAGGCATGATTGCCGTCCGACTTGCCCAGGGTTTCCAGTTTGTACTTCGCTCCCAGAACGCATCGGACGACAAGTCGGCGTTGCAGCGTCCCAAGTCCTGTGTGAGCGAGGAAGACGCCGCGCCCAAGCCGAAGTTCTCAACTCTACCAGGGACCCCGTGTATCTGAGCACGAGCAACGAGATACATCTGATATCCTACACCGGGGAAGCGATCCACGTCCGTCGGTATGTTCGTAGGATGCTTTCGATGCAGCCCTTCGACTACGTGCTTGATCTGGCCCAAGCTGGGCGTCGGGTACACGGAACTCAAAACCAAATTCGTGTTGCCCGGACTAGAGAACTATGGGTGGAACAGGTAGGCACACGGTATTATAACGAACCGGGGGACGATGTTTATTGAATTCGGGGTTTGAAAGGCTGGATATGCTGGTGGCAGGCTATGAGCACCAGTTCAACGCGTCGCTGTATTATTGGCGCACGAGATTCGTTGTCATTCCGTCCTCCGACGCACCCGAGATTCCCAGCGGACCCAACGGAGAGAAGTTGAACGAAAAAGAGATTCGGCTCATGGGCATCGACAAGCTAGCGGAGATCTTCACCAAGGCGCGCTGGTAGCCGCCAGACGAACGCGGACAACAGCTCCCGCCGGTCAGGTTCCTGCCCACGACATTCAGCCCGGCCTATTCCATCCAGGACGACTCGCTGATGTCGCAGTTCCAGACAAAGGGTTCGTCAAGGTCGCTGGGGTCGGGGAAGGCGGATTGGTGGGTTCGGGTGGGGAGTATCAAATGATGGTGTACCGTCCGCCGTGAAGGATGATGGGTCGAAGAAGTTGATCGGGGAATCGATCATGGATAGGGAAGCGGGGGCAGCGGATAGCATCGCTGCGAAAGGATCGTCGGTAAGCTATCCCACTGGTATTAGAGGAGGGGGATGAGAACACGACGCGACTGCAGAAGCTCTCGAACTGGGATACCCGTTGGGGGTACGACCATTGGCATATCTTTGTATATACTTCTTCGGGTCGCCAAGTAAGTCAAATTCCTATCT
>JBBPPQ010000227.1:0-20397 GCA_038092035.1 Leccinum disarticulatum
CCCGCGCCCGCGCTGCTCGCGAGAAATCGCTGCAAGATGCGAAAGATGCATCGTTGAACCGGTTCATGAGTGACCTGGCGGTGGATCGTGCCAAGAACCCGAGCGCTGCGGTGGAACGATGGGAATCCGAGGAAGAAAACGACGACGAGGATGACGTGGAGGTTGACATTATCGATCGAAGTGAGCATTCATGGGATTCTTTCGAGACTGAGCTGACTTTTTGCGATAGGCGAGGAGCGATGGCCGGGTCAGTACATTGACGTGACGCAAATGCGACGACAAGAAGAAGAGATCAACTGGCCGAGGCCGGGGTAGAATGAGATTTCTGTGTATTTTTTTAGTTAGTTATAAGTAGAATGTGGCGATGTGGGCGGTCTGAATCTTATTGTATGTACTAGTTCGGTTCGCCCGTCTCGTCTTTGTATTTAACTTTAACCACCAACCCCGGTCTCTCTTCTCCTTCTTCCCGCATCATCACCGCCTGCCTAGTCGCCGTCTTGGGTTCATATGGATCGGTGTGTCCCTTCACTATCGCGCTGGACGTTGCTGATCGCCTGTCTGATCGTCTGCTCAGTTACGCCAAGATCGAGAAAGTCGGTGCGTACAGCAGTGCGACCGTGCCAATCCCAAACATGACCTCGTGTGTGGCATGGTCACCCTCCAGGCGAAGGTGCGCCTCATCGACCATCCTCTCTCGTTTCACTGGTATGACGTTTTCTTGCTCGCAGGAACGTACGGCGTCGTCTACAAGGCGAGGGATGTGACCACCAACCAAATCGTCGCCCTCAAGAAAATACGGCTTGAAGCGGAAGACGAAGGCGTCCCAAGCACTGCCATTCGCGAGATCAGCCTGCTCAAGGAACTCAAGGACGACAACATCGTCAGGTGCGTACGCAACCCTTTGGGCGGCGACGTATCGCTCGCGCGCGCGCAAAAGTGGGCTCAGTGCGGGATTGGTTTGGCTTTAGGTTGCTGGACATCGTGCACGCAGACCAGAAGCTCTATCTCGTGTTCGAGTTTCTGGACGTGGACCTGAAACGTTACATGGAACATGCCAACACGAGCGGTACGCCGATTTCCATCGAGATATCCAAGGTGCGTCAGGTCTCGCCCACTTTTGTGGTTGCATGTGGCGTTCCCGTGATCGCTACGCGACGATGAATGCGCGAACAAAACAAAAAAAAGGATGACGGGCGCTGTTTCATTAGATGGGCTGCACCCTTTCCTCACGCAGCGCCGCATTCCTGATCGTCCCCTTGCTGCATTCATTGCGCCCCTGTCGACCCTGGATCGATATCAGTGGTCGTCGTTTACGCGCCGGATCACGTGATACGTCACTGCTACGCCCTGGACGATGGCTGATGTGACATTGTTAGAAATTCACTCACCAACTCAGTTCTGGGCTTCTTTACTGTCATTCTCACCGGATCCTGCATCGCGACCTGAAGCCACAAAACTTGCTGATCGACAAGCGAAACAACCTCAAGCTTGCTGATTTCGGCTTGGCGAGGGCGTTTGGTATTCCCATGAGGACGTATACCCATGAGGCAAGTATCGCATGTTCCTGCCTGTGTTGGGTTAGTATGTCCGCGTTTTGTTTAATTTACGTTGGATCCTGCCTAGGTCGTAACGTTGTGGTACCGTGCACCCGAAGTCTTGCTCGGGTCCAGGCATTATTCGACCGCCATCGACATGTGGTCGGTGGGATGCATATTCGCAGAAATGGTCATGCGAGGAAACCCGCTGTTTCCTGGAGACTCTGAGATTGACCAAATATTCAAGATTTTCAGGTGCGTGTGTTTCGACGCTGTCACTTTGTTGTCATTTGCTGAGAATGGAGGGGATAGGATCATGGGAACGCCCAACGAACAAATCTGGCCTAGCGTCAGTCAACTACCCGATTACAAAGAAACGTTCCCCCAGTGGAATAAACAAGACTTGCGCAGCGTCGTACCCAACCTGGACGAGATGGGCATTGACTTGCTATCGGTGAGTGTCGACGGAGGTCTGAGTGGACATTGTTGCTGACGGCAGCTTAGCGAACGTTGACGTACGACACAGCAAAACGAATTTCAGGTGAGTCATGGCTATAATTAGGGTTAGGGGTCTTGCTGAGCCGTCGCAGCGAAACGTGCCCTCGTTCACCCATGGTTTGCTGATTACAATTCGTGAAAGGGAAAGCTGTTTGGTTCCAACGATAGACTACGTTGTACTTATGTAGTTGGCACATCGAACACATGTCGAAGGGTCGGAGTTGTGTGCCGGCGAGTTTCCAAGAAGGGATTGGTGACCGGCACTGGCATGCGATAAAGGGAGAAGTGTGCATTGCCATTCGGTCACACTTTCAGTCACTCTCTCTTCCTTACCCCCTCATCGACATGGACGACGACGTCCAGTACCTCGGCACAAAATTCGCTCCTGTAGACAACATCGACGACCCCTCTGAGGTCCACCCTTCGCTTACCGGCACGTCGTTGCTCTCCACCAGCCTCGAGGTCGCTGCTCACCCTTCTCTTCCGCAGGAATAACCCTGCACATCGACAAGTGGGGCGACAAGTCTGCTCACGACCTCACATTCTATCGCGCCCGCTCATGCTTCATCAACATCGGCCGCAAATCGGGATCCGATGACAGGTCGATGCGGCGAGCAAACGACGATCACAACGTCGTATTCTCCTGTCAGGTCGTCAGCGCCAGGCATGCCAAGCTCGTCTTTTCGGACGGCGGTCAGGTATCGTATTCTGTTTACATCGTACCCCTGCACAGCGAGCGCTCATCATCGCCCCCGTCGATAGGTCTACATCGTCGACCTCCACTCACGGCATGGAACACACCTCCTGAAGCGTGGCGAGCTAGATCCAAGAATGCTCCAACCTGAAGTCGAGACCCTGCTTTCTGACGGTGACCTGCTGACCTTTGGCAAGGCGGTTGGCGCTGGTTCATATCACGTCTCCCCTGTCACCGTCCGCGTGGAGCTCCTGAACGATGGCTCGTATTCTGAGCCGTTCAAGGTCCGCGCTCACACCCCTTTTGATGCGCCAAGCCCAGTCCTCTCGAGGCCGCGTAAGCTCAGCTCGGGCCGCTATGGACTCATCTCTCAGGCCACTTCCTGTATAGAGTCTTCTGATTCCCCGCACTCCTCTTCTTCCTCCATCTCTGTATCCTCTGATGCACCGTCCTCTCCGTCGGAACAGGGTTCGGATGTAGAAGACGAATTTAGCTGCGTCCCTGTCGTACTTCGGTACCCTCTAGAGAAGTCATCGATCAAGATCCCGGCGTTCCGTAGCTTCATTCGAGATATCTATCACACGACCGTCCCGCATTCATCCACCATCTCAGACCTTCCGGGCGAGGATGAGGCTCCTGGTACACCTCTCCCTGTTGATATCGTCCAGCCGCCTTCCCCTACCGTCATCATCCTCGAGTCCCCTCCCAGATCACGCTCTCATTCACCAATGGAGGTTGCCACACCGTCGCCGTCGCCGTCTCCTCCCCCTGAGACGCATCAATCCGAGCCCGCCATCATTGGCGCTTGGCCTGTTTCGAGGCCTGAGTCACCCCGGCATCCATCCCTTCCAGTGGAAATCGCACCGACCGAGGTTCCCCCGGCGCCGGAATCAGAGCGCCGCGAGCCCGAGCTGATCCTCATTCCTCCAGTTGCATTCCAGAATAGGATCACACCCATGTCCAACGATGCGATCATGGAACTTATGCATCGCCTTCCTCCGCCTTTCTTCCCGATGACCGGGCCATTCAGCAACTCTATCGCGTCTGACTTTGGGCTGCCGCCGGTGCCCCATCCTCCTCCTCCTCCGCCCCCTCCCCCTCTGGGATGTCGTGGCATGCCTCCTTTCCACCTCCACAAAGCTATGACAGATTGTGTCAGCACAGAAGTCAAGGGCAATTTCAAGGGCGTGGAGGTATGAATTGTCTCTCATCTTTCCGACTTTCCGCCAACCAATTTATCTTAGGATCGTATTACCGCCTTGCAAGAGACCGTCAGCGACCTGAGATCCCGCCAGACCGTAACTGAAGAAGACATGGTTGATATCCAGACTCACTTTGAAACGCTCGAACCTGACTCGTTGTTATGCCGCATCACCGGAGCGGAACGTAACATTGCGACCCTGTCCATGCTGCAGGGACAAATGAACACACTGCAGAATCAGGTGACGACGATCCGTGGCAAGTTGGAGGTACCAGAGCCCAAGGCGGCGGAAAACATAGATGACTTCAAGGTGTGTGCGGCCGCCTTGAACAATCTCGTATCTGGTAAGCTGTACTCGTTACCTCGTGACCACGGCTGACGTGCGTGTCGTATCAGAAATGAGGTCGTTGCGCGAAGACGTGGAGAAGCGAATAGAAGCCAAGATGGAGACGATCCAAAAGGCACGCACGGAAGCACTGGATGCGTTGAAGGAGGTAGTCGGTGAAGCCGAAGTTCGTTATCATATCTCTGTCTCTTCAACTTTGGGAGCTGACGGTATTAAATCCAGCATGTAAGAGCCTCGAAGCGGAAACGCGATGACGAAATGGATGAAGAAGAGGTCCCCAATGTCGCTGCAGCCCTGGATGCTCCCGTGAACCATATTTCTCCCGACGAAGTCCAGGCACCCGAGGTGTCCGCTCCCATCCAACAAGTCCTTTCTGAAGCCGGTGTTTCCCTCTCCAAACCGGACGATATGTGTTGTGATCAGCCCCGTGCCGTCGAACCCATTCGACCCAAGAAACGCGCGCGGAAGGCCATGTATGCGATCGTGCACACGACAGCGGCGATGGCGATTGGTGCAGTGACAGCGTGGTCAGCGTTGGCGTTTTCCTAAAGACAAACTGTCCTGCTTAACGAGGACAATAATACTGTATGGTATCGTTTCTTCCTTTTTTCCTCTTATGAACGAGGTTGTATGTAATGTAGCGTGTACGACGTTTCTTTCGCCCATCTCTCTTCTTTTTCTTTTTCTTTTGTTTCATCGTCGTCGTTCAAAGATTCGGTGACGTGTACGTGCGTATGGTAGGGTGTACAATTGGACAATGTATGTGGTATGTATTGATAGCCAGGAAGTCAGACGAGTGATGGCGCATGATGTTCAGGATGACCTTTTGTGTATGTTCTGAGTTGTATTATCAGATTGCCTAGCAGTAATAACATCATACCTACACCTTGACAGGTCGGATATGGTGTAACGGCTAACATGGCTGTCTTTCAGGACACGGCGAAAGCCTGATCACAGCAGCCCCGGGTTCGACTCCCGGTATCCGAACAGTTTTTTTATCCGCAAGTGCGTCAGGAAGATCGAGTCAGTCTAGGCGCAGGACTTATCGGATCGGAATGCAATACCACTTCTATTCCATCATGTGCTAATTGTTTTATTGGATACGCGATTTCCGTGAGTATCCGATAAAGATGAATCCGCAGCAATTCTTGTAACTGGTTTATCATGTCCGGTCGCGTGTCAACTAAGGATCTAGTTACTGGGCTCCCCATGGTCACACCCGAGTCTTATAAAACGGGTCGCATCGATTGGCACCGCATTGGCTTCAACTTCATGATCGGGCGAAAACGGAAACGAGATTTCTCGCTATCACAAAAGCCATATGAGAGCTGTGGACGGTGAGGGGGAGGAGGCGGGCGGAAACGACTCACATCCGGTGGTGGCAGGATATCACCGAGGCCTTCTGCAATGTAACGACCCATGATATGCGCCTAACCTTGGGACGCAGCAAGCTGGTCGCGGAATTCTTCGACTATTTGCTTGAGGGATATTTTCAATTGTGCAGTGGATGCGAAAACGGGTCAGGGAGTCCTGAGTCGGCCTCCCAGGGGATGGTGACGAACGGCGGAAACTACTGAGCGGAGGATAGCGATCGCGTCTGGATAGCCGTACCAATGGCATCCGTTAGTCTACATAAGACGTGTCGAGGGTTTTGGTGATCACGTACCTATCCAATGCATAATTGAAGAGGCCGGGATTGTCCGACATCAACGGGGTGCCTTTCCATCGTGGTCCTAAGAATTGTTAGCACCTTGATGGCTGTTCTAGAAATGACAAATAGTGTCAGCATTTCGGCCGCGGGTTTGCAGCATTGAACGTTCTGAACGAGGACCAACCGCAACCGTGACCTACCATGATCGTGGGTAAAGTCCATCCCGGGAAAGTTCTGCCGTTCGTCTGATAACTTACGACAACCATGACTCGGACATGATTCATCGGCAGGGGGTTCGTGATGGAGCAACACGCTGGCAATCCTTGACCGAAACGATCTATGGAACTGGCCTAATACAAAACGAGTCCAAGAATCGGGAATAAATTCGTGGCCATCGCTCCTAAGCTGTTGTACTATCTAATCTTCGAATCGCAAAAATTGGGTGGCACGGTGATGAAACAATTCTGGTTCCAACTCGGAGCTTGCGATGAACAACTGAGAGAGAATAGTCAGTCATTTGAATCCCTCAATCGCCATACACTCACTTTCATTTGTCGTAGTCGAAAGTCTGAACGAGGTGGATTTCGTGTCGGCGCAAAAGTCTTTTGACGTGTTGTTTCGGGGATTGGATCCCGATAGCATCGACTTCCAACCTGTGTTAGACTTGGCAGCGCAATACTTTACTCGTCTTGGCGTCGCATGTAAGTAAAATTCTTAATTGCTTTTCACGTTCTGAATTGACGATGATCAATGTGGCAGTTATGAATCCGAGATGGCCAAAATCTGGGAAAGAGACTTATTTTTCCGTCAGTGAGATCATTGCCCAGGACACGGGAATACGAAAACAAGAGGCCTTGAAGTTATTGGTATGCATACATTCGTCTCGAAGTCATACATCTCATCGCGCCGAGCAGGCATTTTAAACGTGATGGGCATATCTGCCTGTTGACGCAGTTCGAATTTGCGTCTTCAAGTTCTGATGTTTTCGCAGTTTCTGCAGAGTTGGCGCACATCATTCCAAACTCTGTACGTTTGCATCGAACTAGTGCAGTTGCCATTTGTTTCCTGAAAACTTGCATTTAGACAAGCACTTTGGAGTGTATATCCATGTTTGCCGGCTCCCCTGCAGCAGATGTCATCGCAACCAATCTGAACGAGATTGGTAATGTGATGAACATGCAGCATGATGCCCAAAAGTTTTATGATGACCTGAGGTGGGGAATCGAGGCAAACGAAGAGGGTGACGAGGTGCAATTTTATTAATACTTCATCATCTTTGCTGATCCATTGGTTAGGTTAAATACTTCTTTCGAACGGTTCCCACCCGTCCCCGTTCGAATCACCAAGGGATTGTTGCTTTAAGGGAGGGTGATGAAATTCAGTTTGGACAAGGACCC
This sequence comes from Leccinum disarticulatum, assembly GCA_038092035.1. Lineage (NCBI taxonomy): Eukaryota > Fungi > Basidiomycota > Agaricomycetes > Boletales > Boletaceae > Leccinum > Leccinum disarticulatum. The sequence goes on from JBBPPQ010000227.1 coordinate 7,323, forward strand.
GATGGCAAGCGGCTCGACAAACCCATCCCAAGACTTTGCAATCTTCAGCTGGCTGTTGCTTGGGTTATGAGGATGAGTGGTGCTGCCGACATAATCTTGGACTGGAAGGACCAAGCAGATGACCATGGACTTTCTCATCTCTCCATTTCCAAATTCCCCCACAGAGTTCTGTGATATGTTGGATGCTAAGCTCTTTCTCTCCGGCAGAGCTGTGATCGCATAGTTCATTCTTCAGTCTCTCGGTAATTTTCATATGGACAACAGATCAAAATTCTCTGGTCCTTTATTACTATAATTTTGTATTTTCGGGCTCATTTAGTTGTTTGTACTTGGAGAGTAGTGGCACACATCAGAAACCATGTTTACTGAGACAAGTCGAGTCAATTTGAATTTGAATGTGGCAAAGTCTTTCTAGCATACTAGGCAAGTGTTCACACGGAGGAAATGGCTGGCTCTTAGCCACTTTTAAAGTTTTAATATGGGGATGCCCAGAGAGTCTATTGAAAATTTGCCAAAACCAATCTTATGTCAGTGGTTGTCAAAGATGTGGGAGTCCCTCAACATATGATAGAACTCCCACAACAATGGATATTGTGTGAAAACTATTTTTGAGATGTTTGCATGCATTATGTTGGCATGACCAAATATGTGGGACTCCCATCAGTGGAAATGCCCTTTTTTCTTCCTGTCAATATATAAACAATTGGTCATCAATATTGTATGGTAGTTGATTACATAGAAATTGTCAATATTTACTTTAGAAGCAAACACCAGAAATCATATTATAACACTTCACAGGTTTATAAATTTGCTATCCATAAATGGTCAAAAAATAATGCATATTGTAAGCCTGCTAGTATATCATCAAAGGAAAAAAAAGTACTATTTCAAACTGCATCCTCAGGCAGTGGTGGCAATGATGCTATCAAAGAATGCCTGTCAGAGAAACCAATCTCTGTCATTCTGATAGGTAATCCTCTGATTGAAAATGATGTCTTTGGTCTTTTGTCGACACTGAAAAAAAATGCAGAGTGTGCTGATGCTGTAGTATGGTGCACTTGACAACAGGAAGTCCATGAAGAGATAGTGATGTATTATGTATTTGGTTAATCTACAGATCAGATAGAATGAGTTTGTTGTAAAAGTTGGGCTATTATTGACTATTTTTGGTGGTCAAATGTGATTGTTTGTACTTGTTTATCTGCGCATTTCTGCACATGTCCAAAATGCATAGATTTGTAAGCAAATTCATGGTAAAATTCATAGAAAAGTACTTGTTTTCTAAGTAAATCTATGAATTAACATCAAGGAGGTACAAAAACTTAATAAGAATGCACAGGCAGGCATGTGTTTTTCTAAGTAAATTATCAGTATAACCCTAAGGGGGTGCAAAAACACTGTAAGAATGGAATCATTTTTCCTGGGGGTTATAGAACCCTACAAATCCACTGATAACATTTACAAGCCACGAAAAAATCATCTTTATAGACATTCAAGGTTGGCGCGCGATACCACCTTGTTTGATTTATATCTCAAGAATGTGACCACCTATTTTCATCATCAGTAGCTCAAAATGATCGTAGAAAGGGCCTCTATTTTATGGTAACATCAATATCCAGATATACAATTTTGAGTTTGACACTTAATTCAAAAATGGCTCTATAGTAGCCCTTTGGTCCCCTTCTATTCCCTCCCCATGGTAATATCAATTCAAAGTGACATCTAGGATACCTCCAATCAATTGTCCCACACCATTAGACATCTACCAAACATATTACAACCACTTCCTAAGCACTGGCTATTTATTTCGTAGTGGTGATCAATGTCCTCCCCTCCTCCCCCCAACTTTACCAGTATATCAATTCAACAAATGACTTTGAAGAGTAAGCAACAGTGTACTTAGGGGTTTCCAAGGTTGGGAAATCGATTGGGAATGGTCCGGAAACCCTCCAGAATTTATTTGAACACATAGCAAAGTCTACCCTCTCATTGGTACCACCTTTTTTTCTTTGTAACAAAATTTCCTGACCACCAAATCTTACCGGACCTTTTGTAGGACTTTTATATACATCTAATAAATGGACTGACACCATTTACCAACCTATATTTCAGTTTTGCATTTCAGTTTTTAATTTCCATTGAAGTATATAGAACAATCACTTTCTCGGTCTAATTTCACGGTGGGCTTACTGGTCATAGGTAAGCTTTCGTTTTCGTTCAGACTCATCTGGGGTGCTTATCAACCACCAGTATTGCCATACAAGAGTTACGTGGTAGCCTATTGGTTTCCTCCTACTCCCTACCCTGGCAATATCAATTCAAAGTGACATCCAGGATACCTCCAATTGACTGTCCCACACCATTAGACATCTACCAAACATCTTCCAACCATTTCCTAAGCATCTGCTATTTATTTCATAGTGGTAGCCCATTGGTCCCCTTCTTCCTCCCCTGGCAATATCAATTTGAAGTGACATCTAAGGATACCTCCAATCAACTGTCCCTACCATCAGACATATATCAAACTTATTCCAACCATTTCCTGAGCACTAGCTATTTATTTTGTAGTGGTGACCAATGTCCTCCCCTCCTCCACCCATCTTTACTAGTATATCAATTCAACAAATGACTTTGAGGAGTAAATTACAACCTACATGGGGGTTTCCAAGGTCAGGGAATCAATCAGGAATGGTCTGGAAAGCCTCCAAAATTTATTTGAACACATAACAAAGTCTACCCTCTTACCACCTTTTTTTCTTTGTAACAATTTTTCCCAACCACCAAATTTTACCGGACCTTTTGTAGAAGCTTTAAATACATCTAATGAATGGACTGACTGCATTCACCAATATATATTTCAGTTTTGTGTTTTAGTTTTTAATTCCCATTGAAGTATATAGAGTGAGAATGATCAGGCAGCTGCCTTCACTCCTCCTGTTGGTTGTTCCCATTATTCCTCATCCTTACCATCCTTGGATCAAAACAATGGTACTGCCAGTGAGGGCCAAGAGCGACTCCATTTGGCTGAAGAAGAGGGAAGTAATTCAGAGGATGGAAATCCTCAACCGCATGACCATCAAAGTAAAAGTTGTCATTGTGGTGCTGCTTGGCCGAAGAAGAAAAGAAAGAGTAACCTTGGGTGGCAGGCTGCTGAGTTGCCACACATGCCATACTGTAGAGTCTTTTGTCGCGCATTTAGCTGCTGCTCACTGGGGTTCAGAAATCTACAATGTTGCTGCTTGGATCTTGGAGTTAGCAGACATTGTCAAAGACTTGTGCATTGTATTTCAGGATGACACACTTGGCTCGCTCATGGGGAGATGCTCAGGTCTCCATAGTCTGAGCTTGAGAGTAGGATTTATGATATTCCTGAACCTCTCCGTCAATATCCTCACTGTCCCTCATGTTGCTTATCTCCTTCATCTTCTCTTCAATCTTATTTGCACGTTCCTTCATAATATTCAGCCACATTGTCAAGGCTTCCAATTGATGCTGGCCACCCGCCATGCAAATGAGTTCCTTGGTGTGTTCCTCCTTGAGTTGCACTACCGGCAACGCCTCCCAAATATTGCAATCAGTTTCTTCATACGTCTTTTCAACAATCCAATTCCAGTCAACGACCATAGGTATAGTGTGTTTGGCTCCAAATCTACAGATAGTCAGGGTTGACTGATACTTCACAGATACATCAGTATCATTTACCTGTTCCATTTACCATGAACAAATTACACAGAGCCTTAGCTTGAGGCATCTCCATATCACAATAGTTCCACTGGCGAAACTTCAGGACTTTCTGATTCTCTACTATGTCAAATCTTGCATATCTCATCTTTGTGTCCTCTGCTTTGCACTCCAATGTAGCAGTTTCCTTTACTTTGTCTTCTAACTCAGCGTCTATGCACACAGGACGCTGATCCAAACGTAAAGTTTTGTGCACTTTTTTGCCCTACCATAGACATCCACTTCATCTGTTATCCTTCTTTTTGTTTGGAAATATCTACTCAGTGTTTTCCTCAGGATTGAGGACACTGCTTCCTCCCTCCTTGGCCTTATCTTCTCATATTCAGAGGGTTTACTCGGGAATAGGGCATGATGGCCTCTCGAGCTGGAGACTCAGACCTTGGGTATAGGCGGGGCTGATGGGCCTATTTCCATTGAGTATCCTGGGCTGTTGGACATTTTTTGGTAAATGGAATTCTAGGTGAGATTCACAGGGGGAGTGGATGGTTGGGTTGACGAGGGTGCAGATCTGGTTTACTGCCAGTGCGGATCTGTAGAATTCGAATTGGAGCCAACAAGGCCACTTGCCAATAAATTCTAGTTTGAAGTTACCAGCAGGGGTGTTGTTGGTATCCTTATCTTCTGGTTTCAAGAAGGGGGAGGTGAGACATGGGGAAGGTTTATGAGATACAAGTTGTCGAAGAAAGTCATGGTGGGCAAGTTAATTTTCCTGTAGTAACTGAGCATCGGCTTGTTCTCCTACTTCTTAAAGTGCAATGAGTTTGAGGGGCGAGAGGGTAGGTGTATGGTTATTGGTAGAGGCAGTTTCATAAGTGGTTGATGTTTGTTCCCAGCCGTTATCACTCTACTGATGGGTGAGGTCACTAGATCAATCCCAAGGATCTGGTTTGGAGGTTCTTTGGTGATTGGGGCTGTGTTACAAACCATACTAGTTTCACACCCAATGTGCACATTTGAGCACAGTGCCTAAAGATATTGCTTGACTCCAGACAAGCCTTGAGTCTACCAGTTAAGGTCTCCTTGAGCCATCTAGGCATGGAATTGCAGACAAAGGCTATCAGACTTCCGTCTGAACTTCTAATATCTAAAGCCCTACTTTTGTTCAGATCTGCACATAAATAGATGATCTCAGCTTACCCATCAAATGAGGTTACTGGTATTTGTATATAAGCATCCTCATTTTTCTTGCACCCCCTGAGATAAAATCTGTCAAGCTGAAAGTTAAAGTCAAATGTTGTTTAGATCTGCAATGCTTGAAGTAAAATCTCACCAGTCTCTGCAAGTGAAGTGCATCATGCACTGTTGTGCCTTCTAATGCTGCAGTCCTCTGCTGATTGGTCCACTCAATGTTATCACCATCAGAATAACTTGGTTTGAAACATTCTGAGGTGAGGTTACATTGTAATCTGTCTAAATCCTCAGAGGAAAAGCATGACTGGGAGCAAGGGTGAGGGTGGAACTAGAACTGAGACTGGGTGTAGGATTAATAGTGGAACTAGAAGAGGTAAAGAGAGAACCAAGAGGCAGCCCTGATGCTAGCGTTAAATAAAAAATGAAAAAAATGCGATAGAAGTACCTTGTATAGGCTGGAGAGATGGCAGTGAAATACTGGACACATAGTCTACGTCTGTATTGTTGCATGACTTCCATGCAGTCCAAGAATGAGGAGGAAGTATGAATATCCGGAGAATATTCACTTTACTCTGTTTCTTTATTTAATCATAAGGCACATACCTCATCTTGAGCCTACCAAATAGTCTATCTGATGCCTTGATGTCTGCATAGTCCAAAGGTTGTTCATCACCAGATTGAAATTGAAAAGGCTGCTCAGCCCTCATCCTGGAGATGGTGGGAATGTGTGAGGAAATGAGAAGTTTGCGTTGATCTAAACTGCGTTCAGCAAACGTCCTAAACTTTTGACTTCATTTAGACTCAACTTCTTTAGCCCTATATGGGTCACATAATATAGCCTCTATTGCATTTACCAGTTCGTGGGGATAGTTTCCCATATCCATGTGCCTATTAAGTCCGGCAACAATCACTAAAATGTAAATAGTACCTCCCGCTGCAAGACGGGCAAACTTCTTGCCCCTACCCACCTAGTCCTTGAAGGTACAAGCTGCAGTGGGAGCACTTGGCAGTAAAGCAATATGCTGTTGGAAAACTTGTTCCTTGGACAGTTTTTCAGCCTGTGCTGAGCAAAGCCTATTCAATTAATTAGACATACAGTACCAGCAAATAAAACTGAAACTTACTTCTCAGTCACAAATACTAACTGGATGTAAGCCAGCATAGCAAAGAAGTTTACTCCTACTTCCTTTGAATGAATTAAACTACAACACTTGATGATGTTTGGCAGATCAGAGCCTCCATCCATGTTTGAAGCCCTTAAAAAATGCCTGATGGAGTCCAGCCATTGAGCAGGACTACGTGTAATGGAATCATAGTGGGCGGTGAGCAATACCCCTAGCTTGGCCTCTGCTGAGCGTGAGGTCGGCTGCTGAACATATTTGTTCACTTGCCAGCCAGATGGTGCTGGAAAAGGCAGGCCGTTCCTAGGACAGGGAACATTTCCACCATGGCCACCGCCAGGAGCACCACCTGGAAGATGTCCGAGACACTGGCGGCTGATACCTCCCTTTTTTTTTGGAGGGTCAAGCTCCCAACTATCTATTCACCACAAATTGTTATTTTGTGCGGAGTGCACAACAGCGGACTCACCTTAGGATCAACTCTACCGTCCTGCCCATTGGATAACCCCGCTCCTGACTGTTCAAAATGAATTATAAACTTTACACTCTGTAAGAGTGCTGAGACCCACCTCTGGATCAATCCCACCTCCAACAGTCAACTCCCTGGTTTGAGTTTCCCAGATCCACCTCTGGATCAATTCCACCTCCAACTCCCTGGTCCGAGTTGGGCAACCCCCTCCCTATCTGTTCACCACAAGTCATGAGTTACTTTGCATGTGGCGGGATGGCAGATCACGACAGTACACACCTCTTCAATTTCCTGCATGCTGTCTGATTCTGATTCTGATTCTTCTTCTGCAGTGAAGAGAATCTTTAGTTTTGTATGCAAGGACGAAGGAGTCATAAGGTGGAGTGCTGTACAAAAATAAATCCTCTGTTAGGCCGAACATTCTGATTCAAGTTCTGATTCTCATTGCATAGCGGTAAGGTGGGTTGAGTGGTGGAAAGATGGATTGAGTGGTGGTAAAGCGGTAAAGGTAAGGCGGGCAAGGAGTATGATTTTCCCACTCCACGGTGGCTGAGGAAAGCATTGAAGTTACTACAGCTCAAGGGGAAATTACGACCCAAGGCGTTTGGGACAACATACCTGTTAACCTGGGGTGAAAGTAATAGCCTCCGTCTTGGCGGAATGAGGTGATCAGATCGTGATCCGTTGGGAAGGGGAACTTAAGCGAGTGTGAGCGTTTCGCACTCGCCTTCAACACGAGTACCCTTTATCAAAGGGAAATTACTATGGAGCCATTTTTGAATTAAGTGTCAAACTCAAAATAATATATGTGAATATTGATGTTACCATAAAATAGAGGCCCTTGCTACGATAATTTTGACCTACTGATCATGAAAATTGGCGGTCGCGTTCTTGAGATGTAGTAAATCAAACAAGGCGGTATCACGTGCCAACCTTGAATGTCTATAAAGATGATTTTTTTCGTGGCTTGTAAATGTTATCAGTGGATTTGTAGGGTTCTATAACCCCCAGGAAAAATGCTTCCATGGTCCCCAGTGGCTCTTGGCACCCGCTACGTACATTTTTTGATTTCGTCCAGGAGGAGAACATGCTGCCATTCGCCCCCCTGATTTTATTGGGCTTAGACAATGTTACCATCATATTCAGAAGGCTTTAAAATGGTAGGTTGGATACTCCGCTGATTTATAGCTAGCGTATTGGAGGCTAGAAAAATTGATCTTTGTCTGAGGGGTACGAGGCAGGTGTTGAGCTATTGTCTCAGATGGTATCCTGTGATGCTGGAAGTTGTTCTACCATGTTTATAGAGTGTTAAGACATTAGGGAAATGCTTTCCTATGCTGTCTAGAAGACCTGAAAAATGATGTCTTGGTGCTACATAGAAAACAGAGGGTGATCATACCGTTCTTGTATCTGATTTTTCTGGGCTTAACCAATTGTTTGGAGGGCTTTAAAATAGTAGGTAGGATACTCCGCTTATTTATGGCTAGTGTATTGGAGGCTAGAAAAATTGATCTTTGTCTGAGGGGTTCGAGGCAGGTATTGAGCGATTGTCTCAGATGGTATCCTGTGATGCTTGACGTTGTTCTACCATGTTTAGCATTAAAACATCAGGGACATGCTTTCTTACACTGTCTAGAAGACTTGAAATAATATGTCTTGGTGCTGCATAGAAGACAGAGGGTGATTATTCACGACATGGTGTCCTGTTATGCTGAACATTTGTCTACCATGTATTTATGTTGTCTAGAATGCCACCTAGTGTGATCATATTGTTCTAGTAAGGTAGGTTGATGATGCAGCTCTAATCTCAAAGTCAGTATAAATATATAAACATAATTTAATCATCATCATCATCATATTCATCCTCTTCATCTTCATCATCTTCCACATCACCATCACCATCATCTTCATCATTGCTACCACTATTGCTTTCATCATCACCACCACTTTCTTTCATCTGACCCTTGCAAACATCAGTCATGAGTAGAACATCCAGATCGTCTTCATCCTCAGGTTCCAGTTCTGGCAGCTCAAAGGAAACTTTTTTCGATCTTTGAGGAGGTTTCCGTTTATTTTTGGTTTTCATGCTGAGCTTCTCGATCCTTGCTCTTCTTCTCTGGCGCTCTGCCTCCTCTGCCTTGCTGGCCAGTCCATCAAATGCATCAGGTTAGTACAGCGCCACTTGCAACACCTTCTTGGACTTCAATAAACGTGGGCCCCTTATTCCCCTGGCCTTCTTCAGGCTTTTCTTACTCAAGCTTTCAATCTTGTAAAAACGGGGTTGGTGAGAAACACAAAGGATCCTTTCTCAATCTTCCACACCTGCCCCTTGCTTTTCTTTGTCACCTTCTGACTTTCAGGAAGGCACTGGAGATGTGAGAAAATCTCCTCCAAAGCATCTGCCATGTAGAATTCATCTGTTGAAGAAGCGCCCTCTTGTGATCTGTGGTAACTTGCAATATATCCAGATTGACTCCAGAATAAAGACCAATCAGAATCCTTGCGTGGTGGTGAGTTGACAGATCCATTGGGAAAATAGGTGCACATTCGCATAGAAAATGTTGAAGACCTTAGTCCTTGGCTTCCAGGAGTGCTTCCATTATTGTCTAGGCCTGCATTAGATGCTTTGAAGATAGTGTGGAGAAGGGTCTCGTCAATGCCGGCAGCTGTCCAGCACTTCATTGCATCAGTCAACATGATGGGATTAGATTCTATTCTTTTCAAAGCATTTCAGCACACCATCATCCTGACCTGTTGAGTAAATTGGCAGAACAATTTTGCCACAATAACAGCCAGATCTTGAAGCTGTCTTGGCATAATCCATTCCTTCATCATCACCACTGGATTTCCTGATATGGCCTTCTTCAGCTCACTCCAGGTCGGATTGGGTCCTATGGGAAACATTGCTGTCTGATTGAAACCTTCCTGGATGCTCTTCTGGTGCACAGAATGTGCCTTATCTCGCTGAGCCTTTGAAGTGAGACCCATCAGAATGAGGACATGTGTCTGATCAAAACCTTCCTGGATGCTCTTCTGGTGCACAGAATGTGCCTTATCTCACTGAGCCTTTGAAGTGAGACCCATCAGAACAAGGACATGAAGGTCATTGTTTAGCTGAACACTATCCAGACAAGGAAGATATTCACATTGCAGTTCCAGCTCATGGAGGAAGAACATGCCAGCCTTCTCCACCACATTGTGAAATTCCAAAAGGGCCAAGGACTCCCTCACATGGTAACAGAGGAGCTTGTCGAGTCTCTAGTAGATCCCATCTTATCGATATGGTCGCAGTAAGGCAGGAGAGGCTACTGCTTTGATGGATGTTCTGGCTGCGGCCACTTTAGATTCCAGTCCATACTCAGCCAAAGATTAGGCTGAGAGCCTGCTGGATATTCTCCATCCAGTAGGTGGGGTTTGGACTGCTGGAGGGGAAATGGAAGAGCTGGTTGGTAGATGCCAGACTTTGGGGAAAAGTAACATGTTACTGGGAGATAATTTAAGTGCATTGGTTGGAAGATGCCATGCACTTAATTCTATTGAGGTAGCCATGCACTTTCTCAATATGGTTTCTTTTATTTAGTTGGCATCTAAATGCCAAAGGTAAGTATCTTTACTTGTTTATATAAATGACAGATGATAATGTTTTGCAGTCTTCTGGATGAGAATGTTCCTTCTTATAGCCAGCTCTATCAACAGCAGATCAAGTCTCTTCCTAATTCCCCCACCCTTCGCCTTTTCAATGATTGGATCACAAGAGGTACTAAATATGCATATATTACAGGTGGTGCATCCATATATGCTTTACTCCTTGTTGCTGGAATGGAAATCAAGAACAAGGTAAAGAAAAAAAATGTGTTGGTTATTTGGCAGATGGGGAAGATGCTGAAAGATCCTAGCTGTGTTGATTCAGGCAAGTTCATTGTCTATTTTATTTTTTGAAAATAGAAATTGATAAAATAGTAAAACTCAGGCAGCTGACTACTGAAAACATCATACCTCTCATCGCTACACTGAGAGAAATGGTACATTTGACTATTCAATTTGGTCAAATCTCTTTGGACTGAAGGAATTAGACTATTTGTTTGATTCACTTAGATTACAGTGAGTTAATTTCTAAGAATTTCAATAATAAGCCTCGATTATGCAGGAACTTATCTCTGAGTGAACGATCTCGTTCTGCTTGGAAGTCATGCAGAACTACTGTTTTTCATGATGATGTTTTCTCCCCACTTCCTATAACAGTTCCTCAGACATCATCAACAAGTCTGTTGGAGTCAAGTTCCTCATATTCTTCAACGCCTACCATGATTGTGCATTCAGCATATGACCACAGTCAAGAAGCTAATTTCTTTTACCCTTGTTTCAGCAAATCACGTACTGCTAACAAGGAGTGGGCAGATAAGCAAAGGGCTATATTGATTTCCGTCGCTCTATACTCCACCCCTCCTCTAATCCAAAGTCCAAGTGCCAATTCCCAAAACTGAGCACTTTGGATGAATGGAAATCCCACAAGGTGAAGACGGTCAAACTGGACATACTTGGCCAAATCCTCCAGCACCACTTGGAAAAGGACAATCGCCCGGCTGTCAAAACAGATAGAGATGGGCAGAACATCTTGGTGGACCTGGATGTAGCAGCAGACGACACTAAATATGGTGAATGTGACCGCGCCATTGTATTTTCTGCATTTCCTTCATCAAATCACTTAATCGTAGAGGCAAGTTCTTTTTCAGCCAAGTGAGGTAGGGATCAACTAATCTATTCTTTACAGGTTTTGCGGCTCTATGGCTTACTGGGGCACTCTTCCCTCACGGCCTTCCGCAACTCAACTGCTAACAAGGGACCAAGAGTTCTGCTGCTGTCCAATGTTGGTCTGGTCAGTCTCAACCTGGCTTGTGCGAACATCATGGTAATCCTAGTGATATGGTCGGCACCATCGACAGCTTGGAGGAGCATGGATGAGTACGGGTGACGGTGTACGGTCAGAAAAAAAAAGCACTCAGAAGACCAGCATGACAATATCACAGTGATCGTTCACTTAGATGATGTGGTAATTAGGAAATCCGACAGTCTCCTCACATATTCCAAGGAGAAAGGGTATGGAGTGGCACTTTGTGATACATTGCAGGTTGTTTGAGGTGAACTCCGTGGGACTGTCGGCGTGGTACAATCTGTTGATTTTGCGAAAAGAGAGGTAGAGATGATGTCGGAGGTAGACGGTTGCAAAGTATGTCGCATTACCTCTCTAGCATAGCTCTACTGACACATATCAGATTCGAATTCCATTACCGCTATGTACAATGTTGAGGGAATATGCTCCTCCTGTTGTTGCATCCAAGGCGGTTGGCCACCACGTATGGATAATTGAAGGGCAATTCAAAGGTTTCCGGGCTACCCTTCGCGCGTTAAATCCCAGCCGTAGCCTGGTTTTGTTTTCCAACCATACCATGGAGATAGAGAATTGTTTTTTGGCCACCAATTACGTTTTCCTGTTCCTTTTTTGCCCTTGTCGTATCTACACTAACTATGTAACAGGTCGGGTGCCCTTCTGACCAGGACAATTCTTGAGAGGGGCCGTTTACAAGCATTGAAGGCGTTAGTGGACCGGACTACCGGTCAGGTACCACTGCAGACATCTGAGAACAAAACACTGCCGCCCGAAAACCGGACACCACCGCCATCTCCAAAGGCCCCGACAGATAACAAAGCTCAAGAGGATTCTGCTTGGACGATAACAGCAGAAGATTTGACAATTGACAAAGGTGAGATGACATTCACTGGTGAATTTACGGCTGCTAACTGGTACACAAGGTTGTATTGCATGGCTCTTCGAAGACACATTTTGCGATTATTCCAAATATCAACTTTGTTTCAACGTCGCCTTGGGATATCAGCGGGGGAACTACACCAAACGGGTCATGCGTAGTGGGCCCGATCATTTTTGGAACGTTGAAGGCCAAGCACCTTCTGGGTGTGTTGCGCTCTCTGTGTCTGGTAACCATGCGGGGGCAGCTTTGGAATACCACCATGTTCCCGCACGCTTCCTTATGCCAGCTTGTCCGACTGCACGAGGCCAGATTGTTCTCGTCCTTCAAGGTGCCCTGCAAGGACAGTTTAGGCAGGTTACCAAATGGTCACGAAAGTTAGTTAGGGTTAGTTATGGGCTGTCCTAGGGTGGTTTCTAGGGTGATTATTTATTTCACTAATTGACCATACACATGAATCCTGGGCTTCCTGGAAGGCCACTTGTGCACCACTGTCAGATTTCCTATTTTTCTGACAGCTGAGCATGAGACATGGGCTTCCTGGAAGGCCATATACACACCATAGTGAGAACTCCTATTTGTGTGACAGCTGCATAGTGCATGGGCTTCCTGGAAGGCCACATGCACACCATAATGAGAACTCCTATCTTTTGTGATAGTGCATGGGCCTCCTGGAAGGCCACATACACAATAGGTCACAACCCCTATTTATTGTGACAGTTGCATTGTATATGGGCGTCCTGGAAGGCCACATGCACACCATAATGAGAACTCCTATTTTTTGTGACAACTGCATAGTGTATGGGTGTCCTGGAAGGTATGCAATAGGTCACAATCCCTATTTTTTA
>JBBPPQ010000228.1:0-20362 GCA_038092035.1 Leccinum disarticulatum
CTGGCACGATTACTCGCACGTTCCGTTGACCTCGCTGCAGCTGTTTGAAGACCTTGCTTCGTGGCGCGGCGAATTCAAGAAGGTGGCAGCTAGCTTGGTTCGTTCTCGTTACGATATTTTTCCGCCTTTGGGGAGTCGTCTTTCGAAGATCGAGACTCGTCAACACGTGAAACGTGCGGCCGAAGCGTTGATTAAGAAGTCCGCGTTTGCTCATGGTGGAAAGGACAATGAAGTACCTTCCTACTTGCCGCATCCTGACTGGGTGTATTCACATTTTCTTCAGGGCCATACCAACAATTTTGGACATTCAACAATCCGCGAGCTCATACACATATTTTTTTTCGGTCGCGATAATCGCATCGGGAATCTTCGTCCCGGTGAATTTGGCACACGCATTCCAAACAGCACGCTCACGTTTGCCGCTACTGCGGTGAGTCTTACGCTCAGAACTCTTGCACCACTCTGATTCCACTCCGTTGATAGATTCGATGTATTCTTGACGGCTACAAGTTAAATGGCAAGGCGAAGTTCCCGTACTTCAGTGGTGAAGGCTACCGTTCGAAGTGGCGTAAGTACAATGACCTGATCACGCAGCTTGAGGGAAATGATGTTCATCGTCGAAAACTTGAACAAATGTGTTGCGAGATCGCACGTACTGGCGCGTAAGTTTTATCTGTTACTTTCGGTTCTGGGATGGATTTCATACCATTCTCGTTAGTGCTGGTAGTGGTGGAGCTGGTATTGATTCGGACGAGAACACCAGTGATGAGGACTATGGCGTTCATATTGACTAGGCGGCTTGTTATTCAGGATCGGTTACTGGTGCAATCTAACCTGACTGATCCCTATATTGCCCACCTGCTTTCTCCGTAACAAGTTATGAGGCCACGTGCAATGGGTTCACCCGCCGGTCTGCTCTCATGCACTCAGGTCCTGGATAAGCGACAGGATCTCTTTGCATACTCCGTTACGTGTACCAAAGGGGAGTACATATCAACCTCAATTAGGTCCTGTGCAAGCACAAAGTCAGTACAAAGTCAGTACAAAGTCAGCCTTATCAAGGGGATGCAAAGCCGCTCCGCTTCGAGATTGACAAGGAGGACAACCTGCGCGACGTTATTGGGTGCCCGTGCGTAGTCGTCGAGGACTGACTCATCAAAAGAAAGGGTTTACACGTCTTCCTAGGCTAGATAGGTGAGTCTAGCTGTCGCTTTTCGTGAACGTGATGACAATCCAGTTCGTACTCCATTCCACCGTGAGGCCCCTGCAGCAAATTTAAACTTTATACTAGCCGATACGAGACGAGTTGTCACACAGAAAGCACGACACTGGAAAGTACTTTAGGTAAGCGCTTCCAATGTCGATGTCAAGTCACTAAGAAGACACGTCTTTCAAAACCGTGTCGGCAGTTTCATGTACGACAGCGCGCCTGGCCGTCGAGTTTTAATTTTATGTGTCTCAAGTAAGTGATATCGCCCTGTGTCCAAAGCCCGTCACCGTTATTTATGCGCGCTGACCCGTTACATGCAGGAGGAGATCGAGCGCTTACCGGCTCCAAAGCACGAGTCGGGCGAGTGGATGACAAACAACCTGATCAATGAGTAATGCGTCTGTGGATATCAGGCGATGATTTGTAAGGCAGGTCGTGGACACGAGGCTTAACTTGCAATAACTCCGGCAATCGACACGCCGTCGTCATCCGCAGAGTCTGGCTCTCATACTTTCTGTCGGTGCGTCTCTATACTTTGCTCGATCAGATTACGAACAACGTAATCGGTGAGTGACGCAAAAATTTGTGGATAAAATGGTGATGAAAGGCGAGTCGTGGATACAGCAAGGCATGACTTATAATTACTCCGGCAATCGGTTCGCCGTTCTGGCTCTCATACGTTCTCCCGGTCCGTCTCTCCCTCGCCCGAACAACGTAATCGGTGAGTGACGCGTTTGTGGATAAAATAGAGATGATGAAAGGCGAGTCGTGGATACAGCACCTTAGGCAGGACTTGCAATTACTCCGGCAATCGGTTCGCCGTCGTTCATTCGCTCTGGCTCTCATACTCTCTCTCGGTCCGTCTCTACCTCGCTCGAACAACGTAATCGGTGAGTGACGCGTCTATTGGATAAAAAGGTGATGTTGAAAGGCAGGTCGTGGATACAGGCAGGACTTGTTGCAATTACTGCAGCGATCGGTTCGCATCTGGCTCTCCTAATTTCTCTCTGTCCGGTCTAACAACGCAATCAGAGGGACAACATCATGGAATGGCTTTTATGGGCGCTGTTTTCGACACCGATGAACGCCGGGTGTGAGGTGTGGAAGGAGGAGATTGCGGAGTACTTGACCGTTGTCGAGATCGCGCTTGGACGGACGCTACCGGAGGGATATAACAAGGACACGCCGTGCATGAGGCTGACGCTCGATCCAGTACGTATGTTGCATCGGCCGTTGGTATGGTATATGGTGCGTCCAGCCGTGCAAAAGTTCAAACGTGGTTGCTTGCTTTAACTTACGACGTTATCATCCAGATTGTCGGCGTCGTCGATTTTGTGTACCTTAGACTATACGCACTCGGATTCCGTCATTACAGCGACAAGAGACTGTTCTAGTCGTTCCCGCCTCGCCCGTTTACCCTATTTTCGCACCCTTCCAACATCGAGGGCTTCTCCTACTGGTACCGGCCCGTGGCACCGCTCGCCTGAAGAGAATTCAATGTTTCCTTAACGGAGTTGGCATACGTATTAGCTCTATCCTCTTCTGGAGTTCTCTCACACTGCTCTTGATGCGATCTTTTATTCTTCCAGATCGGTTTATACCCCGCATTCCTGGCGGAACTCGCGTCACAGCCTTCAGGCGCAGGCATCGTCGTGCCTGAATTTCTCCCCATCAGCTCACGCATCACGTCTCCGCCCCTCTCGCGCGACGCGACTGTCGCTGCGATCCAGCGTGTCGTCATCGCCGCGCATTCCTACGGGACCGTCGTCGCCGCACGGCCCGGGATCAGGCAGTGAGTGACGCGTTTGTGGATAAAATAGTGATATGATGAAAGGTAGGTCGTGGATACAGCAAGGTAGGACTTGCAATTACTCCCGCAATCGATTCACTGCTCTGGCTCTCATACTTTCTCTCGGTCCGTCTCTACCTCGCTCGAACAACGTAATTGACGAGTGACGCGGTTATGGATAAAAAGGTGATGATGAAAAGTAGGTTGTGGATACAGCAAGGCAGGACTTGCAATCACTTCGACAATCGGTTCGCCGCTCTGGCTTTCATATTTTCTCTCTGTCCGTCTCCCGCTCTGGTTCTCGGTTCGTCTCTCTACCTTGCTCGATCGGATGATGAACAACATAATCAGTGAGTGACGCGTTTGTGGATAAAAAGGTGATGATGAATTGCAGGTCGTGGACACAGCAAGGCGGGACTTGCAATTATTCTGACAACCAACATGCTGTCGCTCAATTTGCTTTCCCTCCCACACTTTCTTTTGGTCGGTCTCACTGCTCTGGTTCTTGGTCCGTCACTCTACCTTGTTCAATTGGATGATTGGATGATGAACAAGCTAAATTATTGATAAGTGATCCGTTTATGGATAAAAATTGAATTAAGGCAGGGCGTGGATGGAGAGGCAGGGCTTGCAATTACTTTGACAATTGACATGATGCCGCTGCTCACCTCGTGCTTTTTTCTCGGCCTGTTTCTTGGCCCGACTGGGTTTATACTATTCTTGTTTTACTCTCCTTGAATGGTCTTGATATTCATTTGTTCTGTGCTTTGTATTTTGTTGTAATGGTTGATTGGATTGATTGATCTGATGATGTGAATAAGAGTGCAAGCTGGTAAGGTTTGGTAACCACCCTCTTGCTTGCCTTAATTCCATCAAAGCTATCCCAGAATCTGACAAACTATGTAAAGTTCAATTATGCTATGAAAGACCTTTATAAATAGTATGCTTTCACATTAAGTGTCATTTTCCAACTGCTGTCAAACATTTTGATGGTATATCATTTTCACCAATGCTATGGGATTTTACAACTACTACAACATGCTAGTACAACATTATGACAACACTAGAAGAATACTATGAAAACACTATGATAACACAACATTTGTACCCATGCTATGAGACACTCTTATATAGGTATTATTTTTGCCCAAACTATGAGACACTGTAGGAGCACTGTCAAAGTGCTGTCTAGTTGGACCCTCGCTATAAGCACTATGATACTGTCCAGTGCTGGACAGCACTGGACAGTTGCTCCTTGATTTGCTGATGCAAACCGAGACCCAGGCTGCCATAGTACCGCCAACGAACTTTCACCATGGCCAGCTCGACACTTTGACAGGCAGGTCCGTTATGAAGCTCTGCATCGACCCGGTCCATGCCCTCAATGATGGTCTTGTCGCGTTTAACATCGTGATCGTGTGGGTATCAGAAATCAAACATCCCAGCTCGACCTTGTGTTGTGTACCGTTATACAATGCCTTGATGGACAGAGCGTGATTCTGGAGGCGAGTAAGCGGGCCAAGTGGAGTATAGCTCATGTTTGTCGGCGTTGGCGTTGGCGTATGCGAGTACAAGTACGAGCGAGAGCTCACCTTCGGCATGCGGTGTAAATGACAGTCTCGAGCTATGTTCCCCGTCTGTCAGACGGTCGGTCAGGTGTACCGCGACGTTCCACAAGACGTACTCTTGTCAACATTTGCATCTCCTCTACTTTGGAATTGCGAAGGTAGGCCGCACAATCGTGTGAAGTCGATATCGCACATGTCTACCGTAACCGGTGAGACGTTCGTCCAATGACGTGTCTGCAATCCACTCACCTACATAAGCTTCGACGAATTGTATCATGCGGCCGAGATCCAGAGAGCCACTAATGCGAGCATTGCACACATTTAAATATCGCCCTAACCGTCGTGCCCTTCAGTGCTAAGATCTCTCCCGTGAAATCGGAACACACACCTCGTCCGCATATTGCTCCAGCGTCTCTCGCAACGCACGCCACCCTGCTTCCCGTAGCTGACGTTCCTCATCTATAGTCGCGACCTTTCGTTGATGGCTCAAGCACTCATCTCCGCCCAAACCGTTGGCTCTTCGTCCACCACATCATCCCTGTCCAAATCTACTGGTCCCACCTCGTTCTCCTGCTCGCGAATTGACGCAGCGATGACTGTCTCGACGCTACCTTGACTCCCCCTCCAGTCCCCGACATCAAGAACATGTTGTGGGGATCCTGCTGGCGATCCACTCGGCGATGAACGTGCAGGTGACACTAACGGTGCAGCTAGCGACGCTACCGTCGAACTCCGGCTCCGGCTCTTCCACCGCCTCGCGATACCCGAACCTTTCCGCAACTTCGATCGTGCCACCGACTGTGACTGCGATCTCGTGTTTGGCACCCCAGGACGTCCGATTGCACTCTCCGAGTCCTCACTCCGCTCGCCGTCCGTGTCAGTGGTTACCGGGGAAGGACTTGCGTCGTCGTCTTCAAGGCCGCGGCGGCAGCGACGCCTCGGGCGTGGCACCGGGTCTACCAGCGAGGCTTCATCGACATCCTCGTCCTCGTCTTCTACCCAGCGGACTTGGATGCGCAGGCCCTGCCCCGCCCGGAACTCATACTTCGCGCCTTGTTCACTCTCGATTTGTGCGGCGGCTGGACAAAGGTCGGGGGCTTGGCTCGCGAGGGTGATGGCCTCATTAACGTTCGTCATTCCTCCACGATCGCAAAGATAGGTTGCGACATTGCTCAACGACATTGATCGATCCGGGTGCCCTGACGGGTAAAGGTCGAGGGCTTGTCTGCTGAGGATGATGGCCTCATTGAGGTCCGCCATGTCTCCAAGCCGGTCGTAACGAGGGGAGAGATAGCCTGCAACATTGTTCAACAACATGGGTCGATGCGGGTTCCCTGATGGGCAAAGGTCGAGGGCTTGTCTCCCGATGATGATGGCCTCATTGAGGTCCGTCATGCCTCCAAGGTGGTGGTAACGAGAGGAGAGATAGTGTGCGACATTGGTCAGCGACATTGATCGATGCGGGTGCCCTGACGGGCGAAGGTCGAGGGCTTGTCTCCCGAGGATGATGACCTCATTGAGATCCGTCATGTCTCCAAACCGGTCGTAACGATCGGAGAGATATTTTGCGACATTGTTCAACGGCATTGATCGTTGTGGGTGCCCTGACGGGTCAACGTCGAGGGCTTGTCTCGCGAGAACGATGGCCTCATTGAGGTCCGTCATGTCTCCAAGCTGGTCGTAACGATCGGAGAGATATTTTGCAACATTGGTCAACGACATTGATTGATGTGGGTGCCCTGACGGGCAAAGGTCGAGAGCTTGTCTCCCGAGG
Organism: Leccinum disarticulatum; assembly: GCA_038092035.1. Classification (NCBI taxonomy): domain Eukaryota; kingdom Fungi; phylum Basidiomycota; class Agaricomycetes; order Boletales; family Boletaceae; genus Leccinum; species Leccinum disarticulatum. The sequence continues at coordinate 6,342 of JBBPPQ010000228.1, forward strand.
ATGATGGCCTCGTTGAGGTCCGCCATATCTCCAAGCAGGTGATAACGAGAGGAGAGAAGGCTTGCGACAATGTCCAACAGCATTGATCGCTGCGGGTGGCCTGACGGGCAAATGTCGAGGGATTGTCTCCCGAGGATGATGGCCTCTTTGAGGTCCGTCACGTCTCCGAGCCCCTCGTAACGAGTGTGCATGAGAGTCACGAAACACGGTATCTGCAGGATGGTTAAGCAATGATCAGATGCCGATGGCAAGGATGAGAACGTACCGATTACTCCACCATCAGAAACACTCGTGTCAACAGTCCACTTGGCGATCCACCCGCGACGCACGTCCCACATCTCGACCGTATCGCCTACCGAACCAGATTTTCTTTCCGCGTCTTTCGATTCGGATAATTGGCCGGCAGCCAAAAGAAAACTGGGTGTGAGGTTCTGCATCCGGGGGCTTCCTAAGAGTCCCGCACCACCCCCACCACTGAACTCTGCGTTCGAGACAAGAACACGCCTGACTGGATAGGACGGGTGAAGTACATACATCGGTTTATTCATGAGGTGTGATGAGGTATTTGACCCAGGAAGATTCCAGACCTTTGTGCGATCAGGCACGGGCAACAGCGAGACAGAAGCGGCATACCTTGACGGTGTGATCGAGCCCATCGCTAACAATCCAACTCTGTTCCACCTGCGTGTACGTTATCCGCACCCTTGCTGGCATTGGTAAAGCACGAAGATCAGGGCAAGCAAACGTACCCATATGCGCATATCACCATCCGTAGAGCCTGTGATACAATAGTACGGGACTATGGACGAACAAGATAATGCGTGGATAGAGCGAATGTGATTCTTCGTCTTCCGTTCTATAAGGACGTCAGTAGTGAAAGCAGACCGTCAATTACACGCACCGTACTTGGTGCTGCCAGCCTTTTCCAAATCCCACATGATTAGATCGCCGTTCCTGGCGCTCGTCAGTATCTTGTTGTTGTAGCCTATACTCGTGTGCTCCGTCATCGTGAGCCGTGTCGCAGAGGAATGAGTACGAACTGCCGCTACACCACGCAACGTCGGTGCTCGTGCTTTCAATCTTGACCCCATTGCCGTCCCAAAGGTTCTTGGACATATCGACGCGATGACCACCGGGCCCAACGGCTGAGTTTTGCTCCATGGTGGAAATGTCTTCTGGATCTGACAGACGAAGGACGCGTAGCGCTGATCGACACGGTCGTCAGGAGTAACGCCGAGCGACAAACGAGCGTTGAAACGAACATTCCCTTCCTGCGACCACACACCTCGTGCCATCTTCGCTCTTGGCTATTGTACCGCCCCCGCTAGCAGTCGCACGGGGTAGGCGCACGTTCCGACTCGGTCCCTGGTACCCATAGAAGCGCGAGTCAGAGAATATGTCTCCCGGCGGGACAGATTTCAATGGCGGGGGCTGCTGCGGTGAACGTCGAGGAGTGCCTCTGGATCGTCGTCTGCATAGAACCCGTGTCTTGCTCGTCACCGGTCACTAGCGAAGCGAACACTCTGGCTCAGTGTTGCCAGATTTGGCTAACATCTCTACTCGTATCGTACAGACTACGCGAGAGGCTTGGAGTTCGGGAGCCAGTCTGGCGTTGGCGTTGGCGTAAGCGAGTACAAGTACGAGCGAGAGCGCATGTGGAGTAGGGGAAGTAGTGGCGAAGTTGGCGATGGAGGAGGAAGGAGCCGGGAGGGTGGACGGTGATGTGAGGAAGCGGGAGGAATGGTGGGCGTCGCGGGTGGATTTGAAGGCTCGGAGGAGACGGATGACGCTGTAGGATGTGCATGTGAGTAAGTATGCACAAGTAGCCGAACAGAGGGCCTACAGGATATCACGGTCGCGGAGGAGGTCGTCCTCGAGGTCCCTGAGAACGACAAGCTGGGGTGGGCGAAGAGATGGCAGTGCGGATTCAGACGTAGGCGGAAACGATGCAAGTCTGGCGTTGGTCTAGCGTTTGCGACTGTCCGAGTCGCTAATCCATCGTGGCACCAATATTATGCACGTGAGTTGATATATCCGGTAAATCAGCCGACCGAATGGAGGCAAGAACGGGGCGACTCGTGGTTCGGGAAAAAGAATAGTGTGGTACACAGGTGCCCCGGCGTTAAGTAGACGTGAAAATTATATTTCTCTGGGTGCAAGTGGTATCTAGGACGAAAATCGGCCCTGCTACAACCGGAGGCACGTACGAAGGGCGCCTGCGAGCAACTATACATACCCAACAAGTGGTTCGGGGAAACGTTTGTCAAGCAGTTTTGCCACCTTTTCCAACTCGTCCGTCATTAAGAAGTTCAATTGACTCCAGGAGCTGCTTGAAATTGCTCCATCTTCGTCCGATAGAATTGTTCAGAAAGTAATTTTATGCGGTCTTGCAGGTCCGCAATGCGCGCGCTGATATCCGCTTCGAAACTATCTATAAGCCCACTTTCCCGTACATGATCGAGCACGTTCAAATAGGGCTGGACTTCGGAAACTTTAATGTTCGGGATGGCCTCCATCGAATGGTAAAGGGAAGATAGGAAAATATTGTAAAGACTGCCGTAGGCATTGGCCAACAACTCTGCCTAGGTGTTGAAAGAATGTGAACAAGAATTGATGTGGTGGTGTCAAGGGTATCACGTACGTCCTGAGTGGGCCACTTGTCAACTTCCAGGTCATGAACCGCTTTCGAGACGCCCTGTAATGCCTCGGGTATACATTCCATCGGTACATTACCCCGTTCGTAAAATTCCTTGATAAGCTCCAAGAAGCACGTAGCGCGATAAGATTGATTTATCCGCCCACGCACTGCGCACTCGTAAATAAGACTGGCATGCCATGGGGGCACTCAGGATCATCAACGGTACTTCGTCTGCGTCGTCGACCTCGGGTCCAAACATCATCTCGAGATCGGCGCTAAGGCAGTACTCGACAAGACGTTTGTAGAACCTCTTGGGATTCGGGGGAATAAATGTGAAATTGTGTCCGACACGGACTTCGTCGTTCCCATCAACTTCTTCCTCGACTGTCTCTGTGGCAACATCAACACCCTGCAACGCACCAAACATAGATCGACAGAAACTGTTCCTGTATGTCGACTAGATGACCCGGGAGTTAGAGAGTACACAGAGGCCGGACGCGGGCTTGTATTGAGGGGTAAACCACCGCCGTCCGCTGGTATTGACTTTGCGAGCTCTGGGTTCGAAGACATCATGACCATTGTGTGTTGCGAGAGATGACTCTTTTCCAGGGTTCGCCAGTGGCTCCAAGCTGTATCGCTGTCGAAGTCCTCTCGCCTACCAGGAACGGTCGCGCCAACATTGATGTTCTTTAAACAAGTCTGTGAATCTGTCGGAATGGGTCTGCGTTTAGCGACTGGGTCACGCCACCTTGAGGTCAATCACAGCGGCCTGAAGGAACTCTCAGCCCTCTGAAACCTTTCAAAATCCACAATCTCACCTTCTCTGTACACACCTTCCTAAGCCTGTCGACTTCAGTCTGCATCGCGTTTTCTGGAATCTCGAATAGCTTGGAGACGACCAATACAAACGGCATGTCGTTGATACTCGTATGATGCCGGGTGATGAGCTAACAGGGTCTCCGCGTTCTCGAGAAGTAGACGAGGAGTCAGGACCTGAGTCACTCGCAGACCGCGAGAGTTTCGCGTGGTACATGTCCAAACGAGAGTTTAACTCGGGCGAAACGTGGCTGAGGCCTCTGAGACAATCTCGTAACACCTGAACAAAGTGCGCGATCTGAGTGTTAACCTCAACCTTCCAAGCGTCGTCGACCAGCGTGGGCTCTTTCCTCAGCACACCGGTGGCCTGTGAGGCGAACATCAGAATGAGCTCTTCGATACTCCTTTTATCCTTCATTTGTTTTCGAAACGGGTCGCCCATAAACTGGTTGTAAAACACAGCCATGGTTATCCACGTCAGTTGGTCCGAGTACCTGCGAGGAGGAAGTCAGGCGAGACCGCCATCGACACGAGACATAAGCACGCACGCGGGTTCTTTTCCTATGGCTATGTTCTGCAATTTCTGTTCGAGGGCTTTGAGAAGCTTCTCGGGGAACTTGACGCTCTTTGATCCATCCCTGATCTCCTTGAAGATATCACTTATAGAAATTATAGAGTGCGATATAGCTTCAGAGATTTCATCAGGGGAATGGTGAAGAAATGATATTTCCAGACAACCAAGGTCAGCTTATGTAACTATGATATTTCAATATCTACATTTTCCAATATGTTATCATTGACACTTCATGAAGATGGTAGGATGACACACAATAGATAATCCTAGACTGAGATGAAGGTAATTGATCAGATGTGATATACTATCAACCAGAAATAAGCAGCATGATCATCTTATTCACACTGTGCTTTTTACTGATAAAACTAGATCAGTGATGTATCATCCTGGTATCTGTTGGTAAACAAATGATATTTCCAGACATCTTAAGATCAGCATGTATAGCTGTGATATTTCAAGTCTCATGTGATTACCAACATAAATAATAAAGACAACAGAATGGTACACTGTAGATAATCCTAGATTGTGATGAAGGAGATTGATCAACAGTTGACTTCAATGATATATTACCAGCCAGAAATAAGTAGCATGATCATCTTATTCACACTGTGCTTTTTACTGATAAAACTAGATCAGTGATGTATTATCCTGGTATCTGTTGGTGAACAAATGATATTTCCAGACATCTTAAGATCAGCATGTATAGCTGTGATATTTCAAGTCTCATGTGATTACCAACATAAATAATAAAGACAATAGAATGGTACGCTGTAGATAATCCTAGATTGTGATGAAGGAGATTGATCAACAGTTGACTTCAATGATATATTACCAGCCAGAAATAAGTTGCATGATCATCTTATTCACACTGTGCTTTTAGCTGAGAATACCAGGTCAGTTATTGTCATGCTGGCAACAATTGGTGAAGCAATGGCATTTCCAGATAACTTGAGATCAACTTATGTAATAATGTTATTTTCATATCTCAATGTTTGTTGTCAATAATAATAATGATAGTAGAATGGCATACTGTAGACAATCCTAGATTGAGATGAAGGTGATTGGCCAAAGTTGCCTTCATTTATCCATTATCAGACAAAAATCAGTAGCATGATTCAGATCATTGTGACCTCATGATCCATTTAACTGAGAATACTAGGTCAGTGGTATGTCATGCTGAATTGATATTATCTTTTCTTTCAAGACCATTATAACCAGTTATGGCCATACCATGCACTACATGTACCATAACTTGCAATTCATGCAATTACTAAGCCTAGGGTCTGTCATAGGTATGGCCCACATAGGTAATATAGGTATGGGTATGTTACCATAAACCTGGCAGACCATAGTGTCACTGCATCCAATGTTAAGGTGAGACAATCTGAATGGTAGCAACAGCATGCAGCAATGACTGCGGCACAACACACATGTTCATGTGTGTTGCATTGCCCGGTCGCTTCCGAGTCTGCCTGCTAAGAGAAGACCGTGACACTGTGGGTTAATATGGTCTCATTAAAGTCATTGCATCCGAGTCATTGTCTCCTCATTGTATTGCTGTCGAGTCGCCGTGTCAACAAGTCTTTGTTGTTATAATTGCACGGCTACGGGTACAGCTGAGACGGGTACCCATGCCGCAGCAACCATACTAGTACTACCTGCCATGATACACATGGACCGTGGAAAGGCAGCATTGGATCTCATCATTGCATTAATTATCTCCCTGGTGTGGCATCATCGTCAAGCCATCCTCGTCCTGCCTGCCATGGCATTGTCAGTGTGCAAATGGAACACATATGTCGCCTTGCCACATCAACTATTTCTCAAACCCTGCACGCGTAAGACAAGCTGGACACAAGGTAGGAGTATGGTGACCAGCAAGTCTGGGAAGATAATTACCATCCTACCATGCAACATGATGGACACACCATCATTGATTTACGGGTTAACTCGTGTCCTGGATTCAAACGCAACAGATATTAAGAACGGTTTGTACGGATTCAAGAATAAAGACGTCGTGTAAAACGCGGGAGCGAGCACTGGCGAGGGTCCAACGTCCAGGCGCGACACAATACTGAAGAGAAAAAACGCGTGAGGTCACCGATTTCGGCCGTCCAGGAACACTTACTAAGTGCCAGCATATCGACTCCCTCTTCGGGGCTGAGCGGCGATCACGTAGTGAAGAACATTGTCTGCCGCAGATGTATTAACGAGCATAGAATCATCAGGACCCAAATTGAGATGCCTCATGTCGGGTCTTCCTGTAGTCCAAATCAGATACTCCTGAAAAATGAATAGATGACGACAAGAGTCTGCCAGACGGCGGACGCACGTTTCTGACGTAGCAATAGAATGAGCTCAAGGGAGGTGATACTATTGATTGTTGAATGCGCCGGTGCCGCCGACTCGTCCTTGAGGGTATTTTATCGATTTCAAGCAGTGTGACGGCCTTGGGGTGGGACGAAATATGAGATTCCGATCATGTTTCCACTTTCCATTTCGAATGCATGGCAGAAGCGTGACGCATTGCACGATCGCGAACGGCCAAGCCAGATGTAATAAGGACTATCGAATGTTCAATGAGCGGAGGACAACGGAAATAGGTACCTGCCCTACTCACATGTGAGTGATAAAGGGAATGACAATGATTCCTGCCATTGTACGTCTTGACCTATCGATGGAGAGATTAGATTCCTAATGGATACGCGAATGATGCTGGACCGCACCATGCCAAATTTGTACTTGAGGTAGCGGTGAGGTGACGGAGAACGTGATCAAAGCCAAACCAGATTTGCCAGAACCAACCGAGCCAACCGTATTCTCGCTAGTCCCTCCAAATCAGATACTCCGGAAAGTAACAATAAAAAACGCATCCATGTAAACGAATAAATGAACGTCATGAACTCCTTACAAACTGGCTGTTCGTAATACGGCAATCTCCAGGGCTAGGCAAACTTAAAGCACAGGAACATACGATGATAAGAGCTGACACACGTTTCCGGCGTGGTAATGGAAGGAGCTCAAGGGGGGCGTGATATTGATCGTCGAATGCGCTGGTGCCGCCGACTCGTCCTTGAAGAGTGCTTTATCATCAAGCAGAGTAACGGCTTTCGAGTCTTTGTGGTTGGACGAAGTAGGAGAGCAATTTCCGATTATCTTTCCACTTTCCACTTCAAATGCATGGCAGAAGCGTGACACGTCGCACGATCGCAAACGGCATGTAGTAAGGACTATCGAAAGTTCGGTGAGCGGAGGATAACAGAAATAGGCCATACTCACATGCGAACGATAAAGGGATTGACAAAATGATTCCTGCCCGTCTTGACCTATCGATGGAGATTAGAATCCCGTGTGATGCACGAAATTTTGATGCTAGACCCACCGTGCCAAATTTGTACTCGAGGTAGTCGCGGCGGTGAGGTGACAGAGAGACATGATCAAAGTCAAACCAGATCTGCCAGAACCAACCACTGAGCTAACCACACTCTTTGCTAGTACCACCAATCGCCTTCTCGTGGAGTGAGGGCTGGCGTCTCGGCGTGTAAAAGTCAACGATAGCGAGCAGGCCATCTCGGGACAGATAATATCATTACTGGCAATGCTGTTGAGGAGAGTGTAAAAGTTTGGAATCTAGAAAAAAATGCTGGTTTTTGGAAATGATGAGATTAGGGGTGTGTGTACATACCATGGAAGAGAATAGCTGAGCGTAACGAAACTGATGCTGCCCTTGAGATCACTAGACCACTCGGGGAGGGTGAATGCTGTCGCAACCTGGCACAGTACGGTGATGCTGCGCCAGGTCCTTGCGAGCAAACTGCTTCCGAGTCACCACCATCAGAGGTTTGCAGAGAACGATGAAGTAGATGGCGTCGAATTGTGAGACGGGGAAGTGTTTGTCCATGAGTCCGATGTTGTGATCTATTCGTCGTTAGTCAAGTAAAGGCGAGGAATAAGAGCCATCTTCGCGCCTTCCGCAGCAAGAATCCTTCGTAGGATCTCGTATGGATTGACATTGGTAGTGGTGCCGGTGCGCTTGCTCACGGAAGGACGTGATACAGTGTCAACCAACAAACTTGAAGCCACTTCGAGTCCTGTCATACATGTCGACCTGGCCCTTGTAAAACTGCGATGCAACGCGGCGGTGAGGAACCATGCACATGAGGCACTAGTAGGTGGCAACGAACCTTGTCGAGACGACGCGTCTGTTGATCGTTGGCGCGGAGTGGGCGAATGAAACAGTGCCATACGAATTTGAGGTTGGGCACTATTGCGTCCAAGTAGGCAAGAGCGAGAGCAACGGTAACAAGTGATCCTGCGACAATGATTTAGAGGCACAACGTGGCAATCGTCGACGAGTTGACGTGGGAGGTTCGGGATTTTCCGAGTCCTGCTAAACTGTTGTAAAGTCCCCGACCGTGACAAAACAAGATGGGGTAGCAAATTGGCACAGTGAAATGAGAAAGAAGTGAGAAGTGATTTGTTGGAGGGGATTTCCCAAAACGTTCCACCTTTCCTTCTCGGAGGGGCTTGCTGCCCGATAAGCGTATCACAATGACATGAAGACACTATCGTACGCGCACGACCAGTTCTCCGCGGACCTACGACAACCGACGCTCGGTGAAGCGGGATACTTTGGACCATCCTGTATCTCTGTTTTGTTTGTGTGGACGGTTTTGATTGTCCTGCTAAACTGTTGTCACAGATAATAAATGACAGTATATTGACTTGAGTCATACATGAGTCTGCTAGAATTCGTAATGTTCCAGGTCAGAATTTTCCTGATCTGACTCATACATTGCGGCTATCAAATCGTCTGTGTCTGAGCAATCCGAGCGGCTGGCCCGGGAGTGCTCGGAACCGGAATCAAGGAAATCGTTCGGGTCATCGTTACCATCTTCGCCATCTGGTTGCATCGCCTCGTCAGACGTATCAGACCCAAGACTATCAACAGCCGGGGTAGTAGTAGATTCCTGCTCGGAATGTCCTGTTAGTCGACGATTCTTGAGATCTGAAATAGGCAGAGGACGTACGACATGCTGGACAACGGAGTGAATATAGGAGTTGGTTTCCGAAGGTCTCTCGGTATGAGCATAAGAATGACCAACGCCAAGGCCCCAATGGTAACGCATGAGCATGTCACGATCCACGAACCTGGTTCAGACCATTAGTTCAAGGGTTGGTATGGGGAACCAAAAAAAAGAGGCATCTAACGAATTCATACCTGTTGATATGATAACATTTCCAATCATCGGCATCGCCAGCGAGCTGAGATGCGGCGATGCGATCAGGATGTAACCTTCCATCTGAAAACACTGGCATGAGATGGCAGCACCGAAGAATGTCCGCTGGATCAACAAATCCAAAAGCATTTTCCGAGTGTATCGGTACAAATCTTGCCTTGTCAAGAATATGTTGTTCCCAGCCAGTCACAGCAGGTGATTCCAGAGGTTCGAACCATCGTACCCATAGGAAATCCAGTCGTCTTGATTGATAATCTCGGGATCCCGGGCCAATAAATATGACGTTTGCATGATATATGCCCAGCACGCGGGCATAACTAAACGGGTGGTGTTCTGAGCCCGGAGCGGACTCGCCAGTTAACAACATTATGTCGCGGTGGTCGGTAGAAGTGTTGATGGTGTCCGTCTCGCGTTGGAGGTCATATGTTGTATAATTGACACGGCACAAAGCATGACGGTACATGCGGTTTGCTTTGAAAACCACTTGGTTCAATGCTAAAAGAGTATCATCCGCCATACTAGCAGAGGAATTCCTTTCAGGCTGCATTTCAGAGCCTTGGTGGATCTCGCGTATTCGAGGTAAAAGGTGAGCCTTAAGTTTGCCCAGAAAATCCTAAAGGGGTCGCGTCAGATCAGCCCTCAGTATCGACGGATGTGAATCCACCTTTGCAGCTGGGTCATCGGTATTCTTTCCCACAAAAGACATCATGTCCTCGGGTCTATTCTGAGAACGACCAATGACGTGATGTTGTTCGGGTATGTTCGGAGTGAAATCATCCGCTCTCAGTGCGTCTCTTTGCATGCGGATGCGGCGGATGCGGGCCTGGCGTCGTTCAATGGAAGCCAGTTGCGGGATAAATTCCCTACGACTAGTCCTAGCAAACCGCGCTTTGCTGGTACGATGCTCTAGCTCGCCCTGACATGCAACATGAGTGTAAATAACGGCCGAGAGATCATATGACGGTGCTTACAGGCTGAGTTGAATAAGAGTCAGTGGTTCCGTAGAGTCTAATCTGAGTGGCATAATCTCCTAGGGCATGGAGTTTATACGTTTGAAGATTGAGGACCTTCAACTGGCGACCTGCCGTAGGCAGGGAGCTTCTCTTCTGTGGAACATCTCGCTTCAAATTATCCCGAGTCTGGCGTCTTCGGCGACTCTCTGCTTCACGATGAAGCTCCTTCGTCGAGAATGCAGCGCATGTCACTGCAACAAAATTCCGAAGTTTATCTCCAAGGGATCGTGTGACGGCATCCATAATCTGAAGTGTTTGATCCGTGTGCATCCGCAACTTCGCCAACCCATGCCAATATGCGAGGATAAAGAGAAGCTCTGAAATTTGGCGGTTGTGTGGCTCAGGAAGAAGACCGATGAAAACAGGGATGGCACACTTCATAGCATTAGAAAATAGCAACTGCAAGCAAAAACCACCTGGGCGCTCACCTGCAACAGATCCTCGAAGTCACGGGCTGTCATTCTCTTCAACTCGGACACATTCCGCCTAAAGCGCCTAATCGTAGCACGCCCGAAGGCGGGAATTTGACGGTATCTGGTTTATGATGAGCAACAGAGTTGGAATGCTACCAGTGTACCTACCGCCGATCGAGCTCCGCAAGTTTGTCTCCCTTCATGCTGTCCAAGATTCTCAGCAAGTGAATAAATACCGATTTCCACACACCGAGCTCGAACTCGTGTAAAAGATCTACAACGAGCATCAAGAAAAAATCGAATCCTAGGTGACGAAGCCTCTCAGAAAAGGCATTCTGAAGGAAGCAGTGTGAGTAGAGCAAGTGGCGCAGAACGAACAGTCACCTTGGTGGGAACCATAGACTCTTCCTTGAGAAGAGCTTCGACCTGCGGAGTGTCGACCACATAATGCTGTTCATAGATAAGGCGTCTTGCGGCAGAGATCTTATTACGTCTGTCTGTAGAGTCCTTGCGCGCCAGGGTTCGTCGTTGCAACATATCTCTCCCCATTGCTAGATTCCCTATTCTGTCTTTCGGAATTGTACAACGCGGGCATGGACACGCCCCGAGGTTGCGTACATTTGCTATCAACACCCTACTCATCGCGTATGTCAGTGATTCCTTTTACTCGTTACAAACTCACTTTTCAGGGTAATCTGCGGAATAAGTAAATATCCGGGGGAAAAGGCGTCGTTCAACACCATCAACACATTTCACAGCAATACCATGTTCATAAGCATGAACAAATTCGTCATCCAGAACTTCTGTCCATTGAGCATGGAAAAATTCCCTATGACAATGTGTGAAAAATGAGTCACTGGGAAGTCTGTCTCCGGAATAGTCGAGTACAAAGTCTTTAAAGTCGTCTGGTAGCTGTGACGTCCAGATCAGAGCTCAAAGCAATGTGTCCTGGCAAAGAATATCCACATACAGTTTGAAAATAAGCAACATGGTTGCATAAATGGGCGGATGGCTTGCCTCTGTCGTACTTGGAGTTATTTCCAAAAAATACGTACAATGGCCAGAGTTTCGCATCGCCGAATGACGTCAACTGCGTCGCATCCGACCATAACATGAGCGCAATGATTCGTCTGGGTAAATTGCATCCGGGCGCAGTTTCCATTTGCTGAAGCTGATGATGTGCCTCGAGGAATACCTGAGAAGTAAACAACTCGCCATGTACTCCAATGTCTCGGGCTTGATGTGGAGGGTGCCAACGTAGTTCATATGGCTCGTAATAAAAGCGATGGTGGTCCGTAGGATTTAGGATTTTCTCTCGAATGACGGATATCAGCGATCGGCAGTATAAAGAAGATGTGAAATTTCTTGGTCCTGGATCTGCGCAGCGTCTCGGAAATGGAATAGAAATGGTCACTTCTCTCTTTCTCCACCCAGCATCGTTATCCATCCATTCAGCGTAGGGAAAGATGGCCGTAGAGTCGCTTAAGTTGGTGGAAGGATCAGCCTGAGAACTCCAATTACCAGATGTCGCAATGTTACCCAATTCGCGATTGACGACTGTCCAATTGGTGTTGCGAACATCGCCAGGCTGGAAATCGGAGCTGCCGATGATATCGAGGAGACTCTTGAAGTCTTGTCTTGACTTCATTACGCCTTGGTTCCAGTACCAATCTCCGAGGCGAAAAGAACTTTCGTTCGGGTACGGATGAAAGAAATTCTCTGAGCGAGCACCATTGGGAGTTTGACTTCGGTAGTGTGATGACACAGACATGGTATCCTCGGGATCGTGCACAGGAAGTGTTTTGCTGTTATACACTCGGAACAAACCAAATGTGTTCCGCTGAGTCCTGAAAGTGTGACAGAGTGGGGGCTGAACACCTTCCTGCTGTGCCGACAACTCTGGACAAGGCAACGAAACGGATGGAATTGGCGGAGGGGCAGGTGGCGTTGGTGGTCTGGGAGTAATAACCTGAAGAACCTCAAGAGGAGGTATAGCTGGAGGGAACTCGGGTAGTGTGTCTCTAAATCGTTGTGGGAGTTGTCTGTTCGGTCGACGGGCCCTCCTCAGTGACAGAGGGAGCGAATCGTCCGCCTCAGAAATCTCCCGACTCGTCCGAGCTCCGTGTCCTTCATTTTGAGTAATCTGGGCAAGAGCCTCGATTAAGTAACTTGACCGTGCAATAAAAGTTGGAAAGGAAATGTGTACCGGTGCGACATGATCATTAGTTCCTACAACACTTCCTATGTGGTCAAGAGTGGCGGACTGGACACCTTCTGAGCGGAAATTGTCAACTGGCACAGACGTAACATCCGAATTACCACTGGCAGGCCCAGGACAGGATTCCGAGTCTAAGGCAGAAACTTGCACACGACGCTTCTTTCGAAGGTTTTCTTGCGCACGTGCGAGCACATCCGACAGACGTTTCCTGCCTGCTTGGCACCCTTTAGCGTGTTTCGTAAAGGCAGAGGACTGGGTAAAGGAGCGACCGCAGACACAAAGAGATGCCTGACTTAACGCTGACATGCTTATGGTGAAGGAACTAGTAGTCTCGTGACCAGACGTTTTAGCCGAGAGCGGGATGACTCTGGAATTTGTGCATATACACAGTAGTCTGTGAATAGTGCTACAGTAGTACGTATCTAAGGAGAGAGCGCGTCATAGTGCGTGTCGCTGGTATTTATCCTTGCGATGATATGCAGACACACAGTTAGGGGCGACCGCGGCAGTGCACGTCCAGTTGAGACGAACTTTGAAGGGCTTTACGTGCGTCTCTTTCATTATCCATTTACAGCGTGGTCGGATGGATGTGGAGGGGTGAGGGTCTCAGACATACATACCGTGAGTTGCGTGAGCACCGATCCACCCCATAATCTTGCCACAGTCACCAAGAAGGCTGCGGTCAAACGTGGCTAAAGCACCACGAGTGAATGCGAACTCCGGTCCACGGTAGTGAGGGAGGAGCGGATCGGTATGTTGCAGGAATGTGATTAAAACCAACCAATGATTGACCCTAAGATCATTTATCATTCAGCGAATGGAGATCATATGTTTGGAGGCTCACCATAAGTATGGAACAAGGTATAGCCGGAAGACGTCCCAGAAACCGAATGTGTGAACAGACCCAACAACTCCAGCCAACCACAACAAAATTCCTATGTCAGATACAATGATTGAGCCATATTGAAGAGGGGCGAACATACATCAGGAAATTGAAGAAAGTCTGCTCAACCTATATAAAACATGAGCATATTTGTCAGGTACATTCACAATCATAATGCTGATACACATTTAGATCATGCCAGATACTGCATGTGAGTGTTGATAAT